>PVHP010002377.1:0-90742 GCA_004024765.1 Zapus hudsonius
ACTCAGGGAACTAAGCGGAAGAGGGGGCAGAAAGATTGTGAGAGCTGTGGTGGGGGAGAATAGCAGAGACTTGGCAACCCTCAGTAACTACACACTTGAGACATGAGAGCCCAGCTGAAGAATGAGCTATCCATGGTCCCCTACTACAAAGACTGATACAGACGGCCCACGGAGGAGGATATCCAGCTGACTGGGGATGGGGAAGGGGGGCAACGGGGAATTGGGGATAACAACTCATGGTTGGCCCACTAAACAATGTAACTCATTATGAACAATAAAGAAAAAAATATGTGTAAAAAAAAAAAAAGAATGTATCTAGAAGCCGGGTGTGGTGGCGCACGCCTTTAATCCCAGCACTCCGGAGGCAGAGGTAGGAGGATTGCCGTGAGTTCAAGACCACCCTGAGAACATAGTGAATTCCAGGTCAGCCTGGACTAGAGTGAGACCCTACCTCAAAAAAAAAAAAAAAAAAGAATGCATCTAGATTGCTCAGTGGTTAAGGCACTTGCCTGCAAAATCTAACCACTTGACTTTGATTCCCTAGTACCCATTAAAGCCAGATGCACAAAGTAGTTCATGCATCTGGAGCTCATTTGCAGTGGCTGGAGGCCCTGGTGAACCCATTCTCTGTCTTTCTCTCTGTTTGAGTCTTTCTGCTTGAAAAGAAATAAAAATATATTTTTAAAAAAATGAATCTATAGAATGAAGTGGGGCACCTCTGGACACAGATGCCCAGAGCATGGCCACATTAAGTTTTTATTTTAAATGGTCGAAATGAAAGCAAAATATTTTTAATTCCCTTAGGGAGTTCTCAGATCCCTAACATATTTCCCTGACCTCCACATTTTAACATAAAATAAAAGGGTTGTCAAAGGTACAAAATGGTTTATGGTATACAAGAGTTTATATAACTGGAGCCAGAAATGTTTTAGACTAAAGGAGGATGCAAGTACATCATTCAGCTTTCCTTTATCATAAAAAAGTACCTGAAATACTCAACTCATAAAAATAACAGTTTTATTCTGGCTCAAGGTGTGGAGGTTTCCACCCATGGGTAATTGTACTTGTTGCTTTTAGGCTGTGGCCAGGCAGCATATCAGCGTGAGAGTGTGTGACAGAAACCCAGTCACCTCATGGCAGGAAGTGAAAAGGCAGGAAGAGGCTGAGGCCTCACTATCTCCTTTGAGGGCATGTTCCCTCTGACCTGAAGACTTCCCACTAGGCCCACCTCTGAAAGGTTATACCACGTCCTACTAGTGCAAGGCTGGAGACCTAGCTTGTAACACTTGGTGCTTTGGGGAACATGTAAGATTTAAATTCTAGCGTCAAGACAGCCTAATGAACGGATCCAATATCTTTATATGTAGACTTTTAAGATCTATGTGTGGTTATATCTTTCTTTGTGTCCTAGTAATCTATAACCAAGAAATGTGATTTTCTAATGAACCTTTTTGGTGCTGGAGGAACAAGGCTTAAAGTCTAAAGTTTCTAAAAGCTGAAAGTAACATCCTCCAGCCTCACCACAACACTCAAAAGAGCAGGATGCAATGGCTAATCTGGATTGTCAACGTGATCACAGCCAGAACCATCTTTAGCAAGCTTGTGAGATAGGGGTTTTCTAGATTCCATTAATGAGATGGGATGACCCACCTACAATGCAGGAGGCAACCACCCCATGGGCTGGAGGCCCAGACTGAATAGGAAGTGAAGAGTGAGCTAACACAAGCATTCATTGGTCTCTGCATGCTGACTGTGGTTTCAGTGACAAGAGGCTTCCTGCTCCTGCTGCCATGCCTTCCCATCATGATTAACTATCTCAAACTGTGTGTGAGACAAACCATTCTTCCTTAAGCTGCTTCTTGCCAGGTATTTTGTCACAGCAGCAATACATAGGACTCTAGAGCTGCCCACCTATGAATCAGGTAAAGAAGAGTAGAAGAAAGTGAAAAAATGGGAAAAAATGAGAAAGTCTTTGGAAACAGACATTTACAATAATAAATGGGCTTTGGCCAATATTTGTACTTCTTAATATTGTACTGTAACCCAGATCTGTCTGCCATGGCCACAGATCTATCAGTGCAGCCCATTAACACTTTCAGATGGAAACCACAATAATTGATTTTTTAAAAACTGTAATTGGCATAATACCTTTCTCCAGCACAACCATTGCTGGTTGTTAAGAATAACTTCATGTATCTTAATACTGAGAGAGAGAGAGAGAGAGAGAGAGAGAGAGAGAGAGAGAGAGATTATACACAAAAAAAACTTCGAATAAGAATGAAGTTGATCCCTACTTTGTGCATATACAAAAATTAACTTAAAGAGATGAGAGGACCCAAACTTATAAAACTCTTAAGAGAAAACATGCACATAAATCTGTGTGACTTTACATTAGTAATGATTTCTTAGATGTGATATCAAACCCAATGCATACACACACACACACAAACACAACACATTTTTCAAAAACTCCTGATCTTCAAAGGATATGATCAGAAGAATTAAAATACAACCCACCAAATGGAAGAAAAATTTTGAAAATCATATATTCAATAAAAGGCTTACATCTGTGTTATATAAAGTAGGCTTATCACAATACAAAAGGCAGCCTGATTTTTTTAAAAAATGGATAAAAGTATGCAGAGACATTTCTCCAGAGAAGTTATTCAAGTGGTAAATAAAAACACACACATGAAGAAGCCCACAAAGTCATTAGCTGTCAGAGGGTTGTGAACCCAAACTATAATTGGTATGCCTCTTCACACCTTCTGTGGATGGCTGTTATCAAAAGACAATGGGAACAAGTGTTGGCAAGAATGGAAAAATTGCAACCATCAGACTTTGCTGGTAGGATTGTGAAGTGACCCGTTGCTTCAGATACAGTCTGGCAGGTATTTAAAGTGTTCAACTAGATTTATCCTATGGCCCAACATTTCCACTCCTAGGAACACTTAATTTTGGGGGGATACCCAAATCAAATCACAACATTCCACCTCTGGCCCCACATAAACTGATAACCATACATGAAGTAAAATGCAATACATTTACTCCAACTTTAAGTCGCGTAGTTTTTATCAATCTCAATGATATTCAAACATCCCCACAATTCAAGGTCTTTTAACTGAGCTATAAATATAAAAAAAACTCACAATATCATAGAACAAATATTCACACTACAGAAGATGGCATTGGGCATAGCAAAGACAGATTGAACCAATACAAGATTTGAGCAAACAGGGCAAATATCAAACTCTGTTGCTCCAAGTCTGACAACTCTAACCAATGACAAGTCTCCCAAGTTCAATAATTCTACCCAGTGAGGAGTGTCTGGAATTCTAATTCTGCCCCTCCAACCAGGCTACTCACAGTCCCAGATAACTTCATCCAGTGCCAGCAGCTCTCCTTGGCAGCCATTCATAGTCCTGACATCTCTACTGAGTCTCCACTGTAACCCGTGGTTCATCCTTATGGCTCCATCGGACGTATGTGAAGGTAATCCAACAAGCCTGCTTCACACTGCCCATTTCCAGAAAACACAACCATGTTGCACATCCAATGACCCTCTCTTCCTGATTTGTTATCCTCCATAGTGCCAGGAGGGCTACCAGCTTGTCAATCCAGTGGGGATCAAAGCTGACTTTGAAGAGCAGTATACTCCTTTACATTCAGGCCCTGACTTTCAAAAGAGTCCGCATTCTTCCTGCTGACCCAGTGCAGATCACCTGGCTCAATCTCAGTGGTTGTCATCTCTCAAACAATTGCAGCTGAATGGGCAGCAGTTTCAGCCCAAAGATTTCCTTTCTTTCTGTGCCATCTCCATCTGCTCACACTAGTTGATTTCTGTGCAGTGCAACCCTGTACAAGTTCTGAGGACACAGACAATCAGAACTCAGCAAGCCTCTTACACAAACTGCCTCCTCCAGACCAGTCCTGACAAGGTCCCCTCTCACCCTCGTAAGCCAAACCTCACTGCATTCAGGTCTTTCAACTCCAACCAGAACGTTCCATGAAGCTGCACCTTATAACACTATAAGGCGTTTCTTAGACCAAGGTTTCAAATCCTTCCACATTCCTTCTGCAAATCAGTTCCAAAAAGCCAAGGCCACAGAATCAGGGTTTTAGCAGTAATGATCCCACCCCTTGGTACTAATTTTACTGTTGCAGGTAGCTTTCTCATTGCTGTCACAAAGAACCTGACCAAAAGCAGCTTGTGGAAGGAAAGAGTTTATTTTGACTTACAGATTCGAGGGGAAGCTCCATGATGGCCAGGAAAATGATGGCATGAGCAGAGGCTGGATGTTATCTCTGCCATAGCAGATGGCAAACAGCGGCAAGAAGGTATGTCAAACACTGGCAAGGGGAAGCTGGCTGTAACACCCATAAGCCCACCCCCAATAACACACCTCCAATAAGGTTCCAATTCCAAAATTGCCATCAGCTGGGATCAAGTGCTCAGACCATGTAAGTTTATGGGAGACACCTGAATCAAACCACCACAGTGAATCCTTAGCACACTGGAGTCTGTAAAGTACTTGGAGTGATTAGCCTTCCTTTCATCTCCAGTATTTAGCACAAGAAAGGCCTACCCTAATTATCGCTCTATTGATTGAGCGAATGGCAGCATAAGTCAGCTAAAGAATGATTTTGAAGTAACTGTCAGTGGTGCTTACAGTAAATGACTTCTGACATCTAGCCTAGTGTTTGCTGTGCTCTGTCAGGTAGAAAGTGTTAGATTAGGAAGAGAAGAATTTACATAATGATATTCCCATTTTAGAAATTGTATTTGCTTAAAAATGTTTGATAGTCATTTTATATCTATCCATTCTAATAAGTGTATTTGTTTGTTTGTTTAGCCTTGTTTTGTTTGAGACATCTCCCTGTGTAGCCTATGTTGGCCTTGAACTCATGACTCACCTACCCTTTCTGCCCCCCCCCAATTCTGGAATTTCAAATGTGTGTACACTACCATGCCTACCTTCTCATTATCATTTTAGGTTGCATTTCTATAGTGATAGATGTTACTTAGCATGTTTTCGGGGGCTCATTTTCCATTTGTCTACCTTCATACATACCTAATGTCATCCTTCAAGCTTGAGATACATCATCTTCATCTGTGTTACTGCAACAGTCTCTTAATTGGCTTCCCTGGTCTGGCTTCCCTGGTCCCTGCTTCTCCCCATTTAGCCCCTTCACTGTGTAAAAGCCAGAGGGGTCCTATTAAGACCCATGTAAGGTCTTGTTTCTGTTCTGGTTTCCTGCTGCATTTATGGTTGATGTAGAGCCTTAAGATGACCTATCTGCACGGTGCCAACCAGTTGTCCTGCTGCCGCTGCCCTCATCCAATTTTCTCCCCTGTCTCTCCACTCTGGCTGCACTGGCTTCCTAGCTGTTCTTCACAAATAATAGCTATACTCCCCCTTCATGGCCTTCATCCTGGCCTTCACTTGCCAAAAACACTGGTCCCTGGGAAGTGGTTAATAGATCACCTGCTTTAGGTCATGGCTTCAGCATTGCTTCCTCCAATTCCTTCCCTCAATACTTTGCTTTAATTGTACAGTTGTACACTATTTCCCCAGTGCTTTCTTCTCTTTCTGCTTCATTTTTCTTTATCACTCATAAATTTCGTTTATTCTCTGTCTTCCTCAATCAAAATATTGCCTTCATAAAAGCATGCGCTCTTCAGTCCACGCTACACAAGTTAGCAAAATCAAAATGTTTCTCCTGTTAACAACTTGGAGTAGATTCCACTTGCATTTAGAAACAAGCCCAAACTTCCATACTTGGTAAGTCCTGGCATCATCTGACAACTGCCTGTTCTTTGCCCTCTTCTCTCTTCCTCTGTCTCTGTTCACTGGCAGCTCAGTGGTTTGTCTTATGTGTTCTTTACCAGCTTTTTCTTTTAATTTCTTTTCAAAGGCCTCTGCATTCTCTCTAATACCTCACTTCCTTCTTTTATTGTACTAATTTATTTACTTAAAATTCTCTTCTTCCATTAGAATATGTATTGGATACAGCCGCTTTTGCCTGTCTTATTCACTGTTATGTTCCTGTATTCCAGCATGAGGCATGCAAATTAGGTCATAATAACTATGGAGGCATGTGGACAAGTGGATTGGTAGCCATTACCTTTTCATTGCCAGAGCAAAACACATGACCATTAGCAGTTTATGGAAGGAAAGGGTGTATTTCAGCTTACAGTTTCAAGGGGAAGTTTCATCATGGTGAGGAAAGCATGGCCTAAGCAGGAAGCTGGCTCACAATATTGTTTATCAGAAGGAGGAAACACCAAGAGGGAGCATTGGCAAGTAGAGCTGGATTATAAAGTCTCAAGAACACACCCCAGTGACACACCTCCTCCAACAAGGCTTCACCTTCCAAAGGCTTCACCAGCTGGGAATTAAGTCTGAGGCTTAATCACAGGCACATGAGGCTACAGGAGACACTTCACATTCAAACTATCACAGGTGGCTAAAAATTCAGGTCCCCAAAGTAGAAGTAAAATTTTATCTCATCTAATGAGCTTCAAGTAGTTCCTTTTTGTAATGTGTGTATGTGGGTGTTTGTATATGTGTCCCATATGTGTAGAGGCCCGAGGAGAATCTCAGGTGTTCTGCATTAGGATGTAGCCCACCTTTTTTTTTTTTTTAAAGATAGGATCTCTCATTGGGCTGAAGATCACCACTTAGGAAAGACAGGCTGACAGCCAAGTTCCAGAGATCTGCTCATCTCTGTCTCCCCAATGCTAGGATTACAAGCATGTACCACCACAGACAGCAGTTTTACATTGGTCTAGGGATCAATTTGAGGTCCAAATGGTTTGTTGCAAGTATTTTGCCTTCTGCACTATCTTTTTATTTTTCAGCATGTATATGTAGTGTGCACGCATGTGCTATGTGTGTTTGTGTAGGAATGCATGTATATGTGTAGAGGCAAGAAGTCAATGTCAGGCCAGCCTTAGTCACTCTTAAAGATAAGGTCTCTCACTAGACCTAGATAGAGCTCACTGAGTCAGCTAGACTAGCTAGCCAATGAGTCCTAGGGATTCCCTGGTCTCCACCTCCCCAGTGCTGGGATGATAGGCCCATGCTACCATGCCTGGCATTTGATGTGGGTTTTGGAGATGTGAACTCTGTTCTTTGTGCTTACATGACAAGTCTATACCCTGAATCATTTCCAAAGCCCATAGACAAGTTTCTTATTTCATCTAAGCTTCAGTTTAATTCTCCATAAAATGAGAATAGAAATAATCCCAGTTTATTGGATTATGTAAAATGTGTGGAATCTCTGTTAACTTCACAGCACAGCACAATGCATGTCATGTAATTGTTCAATAAATATTATTGTTTTCACTTTTACTTATGTTGTTGTGATTCTTATTCACATTCTCTGTCCTCATCTCTCTCCTCTGTTCCACTTTTAGTTTCTTTCCAGAGCCACGATGATAACTGAGCAGTTCACAGAAGTGGGGCTATCGTCTATTAATGTAGCTTACAGAGCTAGTTATCATATGGATGGTGTGGTTATCACACATTTCATTGTGAAATCTTATTGAAGAAAAATACAACTAATATCCCTAATACCACATATCTGCTGCCCAACAATTGTGCAGAAAATGCAGGCAATTGTAATTACCCATTAGAAACTTGGTCATTTTCGCTTGTGCCTTTTGTGTTAGCTTGTCTAAGCCCTTTTTGCTCCTGTTTTTGTCATATTATTGTGACAAATTATTTCTCTCAGGTTTATGTCACAGGAAAATTTGATCACACCAGTGGTGTCCTCTCTGAAGTCCATGGTTTGAAGAGTATACCGTGAACAGCAGAGCAGAGCCCATGGTCTCGGTAACTTCACGCGGTCTTTCTGTCCATGTGATGTTTTAACTGATACAAACAAGCCCCACCCCCAGCAATGATACACAAAGGGGGGGAAAAAGAGAAAGAAAAACTGACTACTTCTGGTGCAGTTTATATTCCCCTAACCTATGGACAGATCCAGTATGCACACCGAGAAAGTACCCCAGTGGGTAGGGGACAGAGAGGAGGGAAAAGGGGACTCCTTCACAAGATTTGCTCATACAATATATATGTATATATATATATATTTATTTATTCATAATAAAGAAATAAAAAATAAAATGAATAAATAGATAAAAAGAACCAAATCATGTTTATTTCCCCACATAAGAGCTAGAGCATTTTCCTCACTCAAAATAATTCTAGTTGAGTCAAAAACATACTTTTTTTTCAGTTTTTTCAGCTTAGGGGAGGAAAGGAGAAGCAGTTGGCATATGAAAAATGGGTTTCATTGTGATAGTTGTCATTGATATTTTTTCTTAAGTACCACCTCTTCCTGCCATCACCCTTCCTCCACGTATTCTTGCTGGTCTTCTTCCTTCTTCCTCAAATGGCTCTGCCTTCTGTTTTCATGGCATATATATCCTATATTGTCTCTTCCTCTCTGTTTCCTCTTCCTCCCCTCTCATAGGTCCCTTGTTACTATGTTGTTCATCTGTCTGTCATATAGACACACACAAACACACACACACACACACAGAGATAGTAGATCTACATTCTTCATATGAGAGAAAATATGGCAACATTTGTTTTTCTGAGTTTAGATTATTGTCACAACATAATGATCTTCAATTCTATCCATTTTTCTGCAGATGTCATAATTTTGTTTTTCTTTACAACTGAATAACATTCCATTGTGTGTATATACCATATTTTCTTTATCTATTCATTTGCTGATGGAAATCTAGGCTGGTTTCGTATCTTGGCTACTGTGAATAGTGCAGCAGTAAAGGAAGTACCTTTGTGGTATACTGAGATAGAATTCTTTGATGACTTAGAATTATTCAAGCATGTGCCCATGACTGCTATAGCTGGAGTATATGGAAGCTCTAATTTTGGGCTTAAGGACCCTCCATACTGAATGTCACAGTGGCTGTACTCATTTGCATTCCCAATAGCAGTATATAAAATATCTTTCCCCACACTCTCCTAACTGGCATTTATTGTCATTTTCTTGATGATAGCTATTCTGACTGGAATGAGATGGAATCTCAAAGCAATTTCAATTTGTATTTCCCTGATGACTAAGCATGTTTAACATGTTTTCAAATATTTATTGGTTATTTGTATTTTTTCCTTTGAGAACTATGTTCACTTCACTATCTCATTTATTGATTAGATAATTAATTTTTGGTATTTCTGGAGGTCTTTATAGATTCTATATATTAATCCCCTGTTGGATGCATAACATCAGAGATTTCCTCCCATTATGTGAGCTGTCTTCACTCTGCTGATGGTTTCATGCAGTCACATTTGTTAGCGTCTGGTGTTATTTCCTGTGCTAGTGGAGTCCTTTCCAGAAAGTCCTTGCCTCTACCTATATCTTGAAGTGTTTGGTCTTTGTTTTCCTCTAGCAGTTTGGGGGCTTAGTCTTACATGAAGGTTTTAATCCATTTTGTATTGATTTTTGTGCAGAATGAGAAAAAGTTGATCTAGTTCCATTATTTTACATGTGGATATCCCGTTTTTCCAACACCATTTGTCAAAGAGGTACATAAGTAGAATTTAGGATAGAAATCACATGAGCATCTCAATAAATACAGAAAAAGTCTTTAACAAAGTTCCATGTTCCCTCATGATAAACGCCTTGTTAAAACTAGGAAAAACAAAAATATACTTCCACAACATAACAAAGGCTAGATAATGACAAATTTATAGCAAACACTATATTTAATGGAGGAAAACTGAGCATTTTCTGTAAAATAATAATGAGACAAGAAGCCCCACTTTCTTTGCTTTTATTTAGTATATACTTAATGTCTTCATTCAAGCAATAAGAGAAAGAAATAAAAGGTATACAAGTCATAAAGGAAATAATCAAATTATCCCTATTTAACCTATTTAAAAGTGACATGGGCCAGGCATGATGATACACACCTTTAATTACAACCCTTGGGAGGCAAAGGTAGGAGGATTGCCATGAGTTTGAGGCCATCCTGAGACTACATAGCGAATTCCAGGTCAGCCTGGACTAGAGTGAGGCCCTCCCTGGAAAAACAAAAAATAAAATGAAAGCGCCATGGTCCTAGCCACAAAAGGCCTTTGGTCTTAAACTCTATCATAATACTCTCAGATCTAATAAACACTTTCAGCAGTGTGATATTAGGTCTTATAAGCACTTTGAGCAACATGGTAAAATACAAAATACACATATGAAAAACAGTGGTTTTGTCAATAACAAAATTGCCCAGAAAAATATTTTTTAATAAACTGCTCAAATAGCTTTAAGAAAATCTAGGAATAAGCTAGTGTATGCAAGAGTTGTACAATTAAGCCTGAAAACACTGAAGAAATAAATTGAGAAACCACTAGAAGAAATGAAAAAAATAAGCTCCTACCCGCATGTGTTGGCAGAATTAATATTATGAAAATGATGTCTACCAAAAGTGATTGACAAATGTAATGCAGTCCCCATCAAAATTCCACTGACGTTTTTCACAGACCTAGAAAAAGAATCCTAAAATGCATATGTAATCACAAAAAACTCAAATAGCCAAACAATCTTATGAAGAAAATACAATGCTGGAGGAGATATCACTGTAATAGATCTCAAACTACATGACAGAGCCACAGTGATCAAAACAACATGCTACTGATATGAAAACATGCAATAGACCAAAAGAAGAGAATAGTGGACCTAGAAACAAGCCCATAGAGCTACCTGATTTTGACAAAGTACCACTGAGTTGTGAAAGATGGTTATACTGATGGCAGCTAATGCTGAAATCAGGCACAAATGGCCTTAGAAATCAAAGTGCCTTCATGAATATAAAATGTTTTGAAGTTGAGGGGATTCACCTATGTGTTAGGAAATTACCAAAAGCAGGAGAAAATAGAAGTGAACCTTGAAATTCTATTTTCTTCTTATAATAATCTGGATAATTTGGTTAAGCTGAAAATGCAGCTTA
Organism: Zapus hudsonius; assembly: GCA_004024765.1. Taxonomy (NCBI): domain Eukaryota; kingdom Metazoa; phylum Chordata; class Mammalia; order Rodentia; family Dipodidae; genus Zapus; species Zapus hudsonius. The sequence continues at coordinate 10,979 of PVHP010002377.1, forward strand.
GAAATTTATCAGATCATTTTGAGAGTTCTATTGTCCTAATTTTCATATAAAAGTCTGTGTCCTGACCATTTCCTTAAATCTATCTTTTCTATGTTGATTTTGTTTTTCTTTATCAAAATGAGTAAAGGAAATAATAGTGTTGGAGGGGATTGCATTGTGTAATATAGTGTGTGGTGTCTGCATGTGTGTATGCAGATATGCAGGTACCAAGTGCATCCATGTGGAGGCCAGAGGAGGACACCAGGTGTCCTTCTCTTATTGTTCATCTGTGTACTTCCTTAAGACCGGGTCTCTCCCTCAACCCAGAGCTGCTGTCTGCAAAGAGAGAGCTGCAGCAAGTTTCTGGTCTCTGTTCCCCACTGATGAGGGTGGCTATATCTAGCTTTTTATATGGCTTCTGGGGAATTGAACTTGGCAGTTTCCAACCCAAATAGTCCTCATGCAGCAAGTGCTCTTAACCACTCAGCAATCTGCCAACACATAGTATTCGTTTTCTAATTGCCAAAGCATCTAAATTCAATAATATATATATGTATTATGAAAAGCTGCATAGGTGTATAGGACTATTAAGATTGTATTATGATTGACTTCTTGGTCAGGAAATTAAGTGGAACAATTTGCTCCTTAGTGCTGGCCTTTAAAGTAAAAAAAAAAAAAAATGCAGCCAGAATATGTAGTCACCCTGCAGAAAAGTGCTCTAGAGTGCTGTCTTTGGAGATAACATTGCTTTTGCATCCATGACCTCACCGTGGCTGTCGTTGTCTGTACTGGACCTGCACAAGTCCTGGGCCTATCACCATGCTGTCATGAGTGGTAGACTTCAAGATAGAAGAGGGACTAGTTAGAAAGAAGAAGGGGTTCAGTGGAAGGGAGCAGAGAAAGAGGAACAAAAGAAGGTAATGGGAAGGAATTGTGGTCAAAATACATTATGTATATGTATGAAAACTGTCAATAAAAAGTTTAAAAATATGTATTAATGAAAGCAACTACTTCATACTTGGGAGTGCTTGCTAAAATTAACTAGAAAATATAGGCTTTTTTTTTAAAGCTAAAACCAAGTACAGTAAATTCGCAAGTTCCTCAAATGGAATTTTACAGAAATATTTATATAATCCACAGCTAACATGAATTTTCTAAAAATTCCCCATAAGGTGAGATCACGTATACCATGTCTCTGTACAGAAAGGATTTTTTCATTCAGTTATGTCGCTATAAATAAACCTAGTTTTGTTGTTAAAATCTGCTGTTTCCTCTTTACATAAGCACGTCTCATTAGTTCTGGTGAAAACATTCCAACAAAATAAGATTAAACTGTCCAGTTTTCCAGTGGAAGAAGGTCTATTTGCTGTCACCCCAGAGCAGAGTAGCAGCTAAGAGGTAAGTTGCACACAGGCCTGTGTGTGGTTTAGCTGGTCAGGATGTTTGGGGTTGTGCCTTCAGACAATCCCTCCCTCCCAAGTCTTCTTAGAGCTTAAAGCCGCTGGCTTGGTACTCTGGAATCAGGGACACCTAGCAGTAAAACATCCTGGCTAGCTAGAGAAAGGTGACCTCACAGTATACCTGTGCAGGGAACAGGCACCTTGTCCCGTTTGTCTGTACTGCTGTGTTACACTACACAAACGGGGTTTCCATTTCTCTCTTCTTTGAAATGTATTGTGATTTTCTATCAAATAAAACATCTTGTTTGAAGTAAACGGTTAAGAGATCTTGAATGGGTAAAATGTCGGCAATTTTTAATAATGAAAGCAGTGTTTTATTTTACCCCCCGCACCTACACTGAGCAGTAATTTGGAAAAACTGAAACTCAAGAAATGGTATCATTTTTCTCTTAATGTAGATATCCTATAAATTGTCTTATGAAGCTAATTTAAAAAATTTTAAAAGCTGGAGTCTTAAATTAAGTCAAATCAATCAGATTGCAAGAGATTGACAGAATTTAGCTAAGAGAATACACAGAGTAAAGAGAAAAAGTTCTTGTTGAATAACACTTGTCAGGGCGGAAACAGATGATGTGTTTTCTTTATTGCATTTAAAAAATTAATTATTGCCGGTAGAAGCTTGTTTGTGCTGGTAATTAGCTAGCATTGCGACTTGGCGTTATTCCACATCTAAAAGGAAAGGCAGAATTTGGAGTCTGGGTTCTGGTCCAGTCGGTCGGGCTGCGGTGAGTGCTTAGAATGCTTTTGACATGAGGATGGGTTCAGGTGGTGTCCTTAGGTAGAGGGGTATCTCTCTCCTCCCCTCCCTCCCAACCCTTCCTGGTTTTGTTTGCAGTATCATTGCTTATTTCTAAAGGCTTGTGTCTTTATTAAACAAGCAAAATTCTTTGGGTAGGTACATACTATAGAACAAAATATAGCCAACATGATATTTTAGGAAGACATACATTGAAGTCATAAAAGTTAGGTACAAAATGACCCACACATTTCTTAGCACATGTCATTTAGGAATCAAAATATTTAACTGATTATTTTCCATATAACTCCTGCAAATGTAACATTGAATATGAGCTTTGATTTGTGGAAGCAGAAAAGTAATGACATTTTTTTGTGCATTATCAAAAAAAAAAAAAAAGCCAAAGTAGTTTTGTCAGAATGGCCCGTTTCTTTGCCTAAGAGTAAATGGACCAATTTTGTTTTGTTTTGTTTTTTCAAGGGTCTCACTCTAGCCCAGGCTGACCTGGAATTCATCACTTTGTAGTCCAAGGCTGGCCTCGAACTAACAACATCCCACCTATCTCTGACTCCCAAGATGAACCAATTTTTTTAAAAAAACAGTAATTTTTTAATCTAAGCTTACTAATAGATGGTTATTTAGTTTTCTTTGGAAATTGTGATTTTTTTGTAGTTGTCAGTACTTTACACTAAAATGATTTTGGCTCTGAAAAACATGCATGTTATACTGGTGCCTGTCCTTACCTGAGAAAATATTGCATTTAAAGCATGAGTGAAAAACAGAACAATATCAAAATTCCACATTTCTTTCATCTTTCAACTTCTATTCATCTAAAGTAATAATATCAAGTTTGAAAAAAACTTTTAAATAAACTACTTGATTTAAGCATATAAAGAATATTTTTCTTATTTTAAGTATTTTTAATTTCACAATGAGAAAGTGAAAATGTGAATATAATTAATAGACACATCTAAACACAAAATAAATAAGACTTATGCATAACTTCACTTATAAAGTTTTCCTTTGAAAATATCAGATATAATTCTAGGAATAGTAATATTTTAGCTCAAGTTTATTTTATTTTTACATATAGTGAAAACACCTTTCACACTCATGTTTATTCAAATAGCATTAGTGTGGTTTATGTTTAGTGTAATACATTTGGCCTTGTTTTTGTGTTTAGTCAGATTTCTATCCATGGGTTGCTGCAGTAGTAATCAGTGTTGGGCATGTGAGCCAAGTTACATTTTAAATTTTGGTGTATTTTCAATTGAATTATTCTGTTGGAAAGTATTAATAGTTCTAATAGGGACATAAAATGAATAAAATTGTTTCATAGTATAATAATGTATTATGGAAATGATGATTAGATTTCATTCAACACAAATCCTAGAACTCTAAAGTTAATATTTATGAGGCGTTCCTGCCATAAATTTCTAAGAACAAGAATGTTGTAATGATTTCTGTTATTTACTATAGCCTAGGTGACTGTAAAATTGATAGCAAAATGATATGAGTTACATGTACCATTGGATTTACTTTTTCATCACAGCGATAAGGAATCAGTTTCTTTTTTAACATGTATATTTGTGTGTATGCTGGCATGTGTGTATGTGTAGGGTAGGTGTGCATGTACATGTGTTGTGCATGTGTATTGAGGCCAGAGGTCAACATCAAGTGTCTTACTTGTCATATTTGATCACTTTCCACAGTCTCTGCCTCTCCCCTGTTGGGATCACAGGTGTGTGCTACCACACCCAGTCAGGATTACAGGCATGATTTTTTTTTTTGAGTTCTTTGTAAATTCTAGAAATTAGACTTCTGTCTGTATTATAGCTGGCAAAAATCATATCCCAGTTTGATGGTGGTCTATTGGCTCTGAGTATGGTATATTTGTCTGTACAGAAGCGTTTGAACTTGAGGAAGTCCCATTGGTTAAGTGATTGTTGCACCCCCTGGGCTACTGGAGGTTTGCTCAGGAAGTTTTTCCCCACTCCTATCTCGTGGAGAGTTCCTCCTATTTTATCTTCTGGGTTTTCAGGGTTTCAGGTCTTATGTTGAGGTCCCTGGTCCATTTGGAGTTGATCTTTGTGCATCGTGAAAGGAGTGGATCTATTTTCTTTTTCTTACAAATATTAATCCAAATTGTTCAGCACCATTTGTTGAAGATGTGTTCTGTTCTATTGGTCTGTCTGCCTGTTTTTTATGCCAGTACCATGCTGTTTTTGTTAGTATAGCCTTGTAGTATGTCTTTAGATTGGGCATGGTGATACTTCCTGAGTATTTTGACTTATGATAGCATTGGCTCTCTGAGGCCTTTTGCCCTTCCATATAAAATCTGAGATTATTTTTTCTGTCTGTAAAGAAAGAGGATGGGATTTTTATTGGCATGGCATTGAATCTATAAATTGCTTTTGGAAGGATTGCCGTTTTTACTATATTAATTCTCCCTATCCAGGAGCATGGAATATCTTTACATTTTTTTCACATTCTCATCTATTTTCTTCTTGAGTGTTTTAATGTTTTCATTATATAAGTCACATCTTTGGTTAGTTCCAAATATTCCAAAGTATTTGATTTTTTTGAGCCTATTAGAAATGGGACAGTCTCTCTGATGTCTTTTTCTCTATGCATATCATTTGCATACAGGAATGCTTCTGATTTTTGTATGTTAATTATGTACCCTGCCACTTTGCTGAAGGAGTTTATCACCTTCATGAGTTTAGTGATACTATTTTTCAGGTCTGTTATATATGTCATCTGCAAAGAGGGATAGTTTTACTTCTTCCTTTCCAATTTGAATCCCTTTTATGTGTTTCTCCTGTCTTAATGCTTGGGCTAGAACTTTGAGCACTATGTTGAAGAGCAGTGGTGAGAGTAGACACGCCTGTCTTGTTCCTGATTCAAGTGGGAACTCCTTGAGTCTTTCCCCATTGAGTATGGTTTGGGCTTCAGGGGTTTTGTAAATTTTCCTTTATAATGTTGAGGTATAAGCCATCTATGTCCAACCTTTTTATGGTTTTGAACATGAAGTGGTGTTGAATTTTGTCAAAGGCCTTCTCTGCATTGATTGAGATGACCATGTGGTTTTTGCTGTTGAGTCTATTAATGTGGTAGATTACAACAATCAATTTCTGTATGTTGAACCATCCCTGAATTCCTGGGATGAAGCCAACTTGTCTAGGTGGATAATATCTTTGATACACTGTTGTATCCGGTTTGCGAGGATTTTGTTCAGGATTTTTGCTTGTAAGTTCATCAGGGATATAGGTCTGTAGTTTTCCTTTCTTGTTGTGTCTTTGTCTAGTTTGGGGATTAGAGTGATACTAGCTTCATAGAAGGAGTTTGGAAGCCTCCCCTCTTTTTCTATGCCTTCAAAAAGCTTCAGAGGGAGTGGTTTCAATTCTATGATGAAGGTTTGGTAGAATTCAGCTGAGAATCCGTATGGTCCTGGACTTTTCCTTCTGGGGAGGTTCTTGATTACATTTTCAATCTCCGTGGATGTGATAGATTTATTTAGGAGCTTTTTCTGCTCTGGGTTAAGCTTTGGTAGTTGTTAGGTATCCAAGAATTCATCCATTTCTTCCAGGATCTCCAATTTTGTGGAGTAGAGGTTTTGAAAGTATGACCTGATGATACTTTCAATTTCATTGGGGTCTGTTGTAACTTCTCCCTTTTCATTTCTGATTTTGTTGCTTTGGGCCTTCTCTCTTTTTTCTTTAATTAGATTGGCCAAGGGTTTGTCAATCTTATTTATATTTCAAAGAACCAACTCTTTGTTTTATCTATTTTTAAATTGTTTTCTTCATATCTCATTCACTAGTCTTCACTCAGATCCTAATTATTTCTTTTCACCTTGAGCTTCTAGAGTTGGATTGTTCTATTTTATCCAATGCCTTTATTTGGGTGGTTGGGTGATTGATTTGAGATCTCTCTGTCTTTTTTAGGAAGGCATTTAGCATTATGAATTTCCCCCTTAGAACTTTCTTCCTATTGTCCCATAGGTTTTGGTATGTTGTGTTTTCATTATCATTTACTTCTATACAGTTTTTGTTTCCCTTTTTGATTTCCTGAATGTCCCATTCATTGTTTCAGAGTGTATTGTTCATACACTAGTAGTTGTATAGCTTCTGCTGCCCCTCCCATTATGAATTTCTAATTTTAAATGCATTGTGGTCTGATATCATGCATGGGGCTATGTCAATCTTGCTGAATTTGTTGAGGGATGTTTTATGACCTAATATGTGGTCTATTTTTGAGAAGGTTCCATCATAGTAGGAGACTTTAATACACCACTATCATCTCTAGACAGATCATCCAAACTGAAGGTCAGCAGGGAAATAATGGAGCATAACAACATCATAGACCAATTAGATCAGACAGATTTATACATAACACTTCATCCCAACATCACAGAATATACATTCTTCTCAGAAGCCCATGGATCCTTCTCAAGACATTTTACTTATATAAACATTAACTTAGTAATTGTCTAGTAGGCAGGTGTCACTGAGAATTCAGCTAGGGTATCAGCTAAATGGAAGTGGATAAGGATGACCCAAAATTATAGCTGAAAAAGAGGTAACAGTAAATGAACTGTGTATGGTGAAGCATACCTGTAATCCCAGAATTGGGGAGGTGAAAGCAAAAGGATAGAGAAGTTCAGGGTCATCCTCAGCTATACAATGAGTTCTGGGCCAGCCTGGAGTACATGATATCCTGTTAAGAAAAGAAAGAAAAGGAAGAGGAGAGAAAGAAAGAAATTAACATTACTGCAGTAGGAATATATAGTAGAGTTGTAATAAGAAGAGATTAATAAAAGTGTGGTAACTGTTCCCTCCCTATTTAATGAGGAGCTGTGAGAATGCATGTTGAGCTTGTGGTCAGTCATAATACATGTATACATCACTGGATACAAGCATCCCACCACATTCATATATTGTGATCAAATTAAGATTTTTCACATGAAAGCATCCCAAAACAAAAGCCAACTTGTTTGTTTGGTATCTGTCTAAATAGTCACTACAACAATGGAAATAAAATGATAGGAATTAAATTTTTGAGAAAAGACATGAGTATCTCCAATGTCTTAGGAGTATATGGCTCTAAAGACATGAATCAATATATAGAGATCCACTTATACTCTTAAATAATGGTCAATTTATGAGATTTTAAAGAGCAATTTTTATCATATAGACTGCCTTGCAGCAATCACATCTCATTTAAATATTTAGCTTATCTGGGTTATCCTTTTAAAATATTTTATTTATTTATTTATTATTTATTCATTTATTTATTTGAAGGGGGAGGCAGATAGGTGCATCAGGTCCTCCTGCCACCGCAAACTCCAGACACATGTACCACTTTGTGCATCTGGATTTAAGAAGGTTCTGGGGAATCAAACCCAGGCTGTCAGGCTTTGCAAACAAGCACCTTTAACCAACGAGCCATCTCTTCAGCCCTTATCTGGATGATCTTAATGTCTTTTAAATTTCTAACAATACTTAAAGGTCAAGTCTGCTGTATTGTTGCAATATAATAGAGTCAGTTTACTATGAAATGTCCTACATAGCCCATCTCACCTATTCTCATTGTTGGTGTTGGCTGAAGGCTATTTTAGCTTTGAGGAAATGATTTTGAACTTATGTCATCATTTTCTACTTGTCATATTGTTATGCTGCTACTTTTAATGTTAACATTATGCAGATACCTGTGGGGACTTGTGTTGGGCTGGAGTCATTACACTGTACAGTATAGACAGACACAAGGCTAAGCAAATCCCAACTCCAGGACATCTTCAAAACGTTTACCCCAAATGTTCATGGAAATCTTCCTTCAAAGTGAGCTGTGGCTATGACTTTGTGCGCTGAGACTTTTGTGTTCAGTGGCACAGTGTTTGACACAGGCGTTGGAGTTTTATCTTCTCCCGATGACCATTATCTTTGTCTTCTGTCAATACCAGATTGAGGGCCATGAATTTTTTGAACACAGACTATGTGTGATTTCTTCTTTATTTTCTCTTACATCTAGGTTTTTTTAGGAAGAAAAAAATGTGGTGCAGTAGAAAGCTTATGAGACTTGCATTAGCCTAGCTCAGTTTTCAATCCCAGCTTTATCACTATGTAATCTTATATAACTTATTTAACGTCTGTGAGCGTTGGTTTTCTCATCTATAAAAAAAAAACTAGAATAGTTATTTTTACAAGGCTGTCTTGAACCGAAAATGAAATTTTCAGGTATGAAATGCTAAGGCAGAACCTGGAGTATAGTGAGCTCTAAAATGATGGGTGGCCTCGGGCTGCTCTAGGCCCACAGTAAAGACACATTAATCAGTCATGACCATCAGCAATGATAGCTGTGGATAGGACCCTCTATCCACAAGAGTTAGTCTTAGATATTTTTCTATACACCAGTAGGAATTTTGGTGATGGTGAGCATATTCCATACCTGCACCATCCAGTAGTAGCTGTGATTATTGACAACTCACACTGAGACTACTTCACCTGAGGAGCATATCCTGCTTTTGACAAGTAAACTTCAAATAGTCATAGTTAGCCAGTGAAGCTCTAGACCAAGAGAATAAGGATTTTATGTATATATATATATATATATATATATATGTGTGTGTGTGTGTGTGTGTGTGTGTGTGTGTGTAACTGTGTATGTATCATGCATGATCTGTATCATCTATTGTGTATGTGTGTATGCATATGTGGTTGTACATAAACATGTGGAGATCTGAGGACAACCTCAGGGTACTTGTCCTCTCCTTCCACTTTGCTTGAGATGGGATCTCTCTTGCTTTTTGTTTGTTTATCACTCTGTGTGCCAGTCTGACTGGTCTGCAGCTGCCTTATTCTCCTGGCATCATCTCCATGGTCGTTGCTGTGATGGGCCACAGAAGCATGCACCACTTTGTATCTGGCTTTTACATCAGTGCTGAGGAATAAAACTCTGGGCTATCAGCTATGCTGACCAATCTCTCCATCCACTCTATGATATTAAAGATTTGGTCAAATCAACCTTAGGTTCTGCAAGTTTCAGGAAGTGTCACCTGGTGAATACTAAATTTCCAGTGAGCATATTCTTTTTATCCACACAGAATTATCTTCTTTCCTAAATGATGAAGTGTCATGTCTCAATTTTGATACCATATACTACCTTACTTTGTAAAATATATTGTATGAATTTGACTATTAGCTTCTGAGTGATAAATTCATTATTGTCAAACTTTGCCAGCTTCAAAGCTACAGGTTCTTCCTTCTAACTAGGCCAGGACTTTGAATTCTTATCCTTACTCTTCTGCACTGTTTCTTGTTCCCATGTGCATCTTCTCTAACACAGATAAATCACTTAGTATCACAGGTAGGAAAATGACAGGGCTATTTTTTTAAACATAGTCTCAGCAGTCCAGGCAGAACTCGAACTCACTATGTGGCCCTGCTGGCCTAAACACATAAAAATTCTTGTGCCTTTTCCTCCTAAGTGCTAGAATTATAAGAATGTGCCACCATATCCAGCTGAAACATGAAGTTCAAGTCAGTAAACAGTAGTGGGGATAAATTACAGTGTCTGCATACTTCTTTTTCTTTCTAGGCACAGGTGTCCTGTAGGTTTAAAGTGATACATAATTTTTCTAATAGGTTTTGCATTTGTTTCTTTGAGTATATTTTTCTTAGCAAGTCAGAAAAATATATAGCCTCTTAAAACTGTTATTTGGTTTTAGATTTATATAATTTAAAAAATTAGCCACAGTATAACATGTTTCTTTTAAGTTGCGGGAGTGTGAGATTAAAATTTTATAAATTAATACCAAAAATATGAGACTAAGAACTAAAAGGGGCTGGGAAAATGAATTACTTTCCACATAAACATAAGTACCCCATTTCTGAACTTCAGAACCAACATAAAAAGATGAAAACTACGCCAAGTGTTTATAGTCCCAGTAATGCCTACATGTGAGAAGTGGGGCAGAGACAAGAGAATCCACAGGGAGATTAGGGGCCAGCAGTGTTGTAAGGTGAGGACTGATCCTCAAAAGTTGTCTTCTAAAAACAAAAGTTGTCTTCTGACTTCCACCCATGTGAACCTTGAAAACACACACACACACACACACACACACACACACACACACCCCTGAACCAACATGAGATACATACACAACACACCAAAACAGACAAACACACACACACACACACACACACTAGAAAATAAGAAAGTTTATCTTATAAGGATCAAGATTCTTTTATGAAATGCTTGTTATATTCATACATATTTATGAAAGTGTGTGTGTGTGTGTGTGTGTGTGTGTGTGTGTGTGTGATCTGACTTGAAACCAAATTAATTTCCAGTGGTAAAAATCTTGGTAAATTTTTGTTGAAGGTTACTGTATAATTTATGGTGTGGTACAACAGAGGCAGTAATATTGGGTTTGGTTTAAGGCCTGATCCACAATCCAGAGATACCTGTTGTGTTGCTTCATACAGTTGTGACAAAGATCAAATGAAATTTCAAGGTTTACATAGTTGTAAACACTCCTTATTCGTTTAAAGACGTGTTGTGTGAACTTGGGTTTGTTAGTGCAGGACAGCTACAACTCGGCTGAGCCAGACTATCTCAGTGTCTCTGCTTCAGACTGTAGCTTGGCTTGGGTTCCTTTCCCCATGTATTCTTCCTGTGATCCAGACTGACCCGGCAGCCGTTCTTCTCATGGACAGTTACCAGAGCACAAAGGCAAAGCCAACAACCACCACTTATTTTATGCCCATGAAAATTCCATTAGCCAAGTGAGATCTGGCTAAGCCCAAATTCATTTGGAGGAATAGTATATTCCACTTTCATTGGGAAAGGAAATAGGAGTGATACCCACTGAACAACAATCTTAATTATCATATTATCCCATACTCACTAGATCCATGCTTTTCAAAAATTATACACAAATTATTATTTGAGGAAAATCTATGACATAATAGAGGATCTAACATAGATAAGCAGGAAGAATACTAAAAGAGAACCTCCCTGTGTTTTAAGTAGGTTCCCCCAAAGTTTATGCTTTGGGGTCTTAATTTTCAATGTGGCAGTGCTGGGAGATAGGGCCCAGTGGAGGTCTTTGGGTCTTGGGGCAGAGTCTCATAAACAGATCTTTATGAGTTCTTGTTTTCATCTGATTGGGTGTGTTACTGTAAGAGAAGGCTGTTGCAGAGCATGGCTGCTCCTGGGTTCTGTCATCTGTGTGCCTCTGCTTGCTCTGCCATTCTCTGTCATGACAAAACACGTGTCTTTTGAAGCAGCCCAAGGCCATGATCAAACACATGGGCCCTAGCATAAATTTCTCAGATTCCACAACCATGACCCAAAATGAACTTGATTTCTTTATGTATTATTGAGTCAGTTATTCCATTTTAGAATGACTAGATATAAAGTAGACTAGGACAAACCTGGTGGAATGGGGCCACATAGAAAGCAGAAGAGAGCATCAGACCTGGAGGATAGTGCAGCAGTTAAAGGTAATTGCTTCTAAAGCTTGCTGGCTTTAGGAAGGAAGGAAAGGGAGAGAAGAAAGGAAGAATATTTAGAAATTCAATAGGGGTTTGAAAGTGAACATAATCCACAATTTATAATAACTAAGTTAGAAAAATCAGTCCAGAAGGGCCAACAACCAATGTCCAGGAGTTCTAAAGAAATACTAAAATGCATAGTATCAAAATATTTTAAAGTAGTTATACGACATTGTCCTCAAATTAAAAACCAAACTCAAAATAAAACAGACCTCCAGACGGAAAAGAGTCACTGAAAGCAAGCACACAAAGAATGAAAATGGAAACCTATTCCAAGATCAAGCATTATAAAATTTCAGAACAACTAGAGAAATGAGATAATTGTTAAAGTTTTCAGAAAAATAAAAAGCAAATCATTGACCAGGTATTGGGGCTCAGAATGACTTTTCAAGTATTACATTAGATACTTAATGACAGTGGAATAGGTCTTTAAAAATCCTGAGTGTAAACTTCAAAACAGAATTTTATCTCCAGCCAAACTACTTAGTTCATCTCTAGGATGATAGCATTTTAAGATAAATAAACAGAAGTTTGTATTTTATCTATACTTGCTTATGAAAACCCCCCAGGAGATGTATTTCAAACAAAAACAAACAAAAAGTAAACTGAGAAATAGAATGACTTGTGACTGAGGAAACAGGGCACACTGAAGGAGCTTTAGGGAGGGCTTGACACAAGAAAGACCAAAAAGGGAGGGAGTGAGGCGCATGGGGGTTACCTGGGGAGGGGCTTCATGGTATTTATACTTCCTTACACTGTACTTACAGTGTTGATGAGCATTTGCCAGTTGTGTTTGAACACTTATAGAAAAATACCATTTACCTATGAAAATCTTACAAAATAGGCCAAAGTAGTGGTACATGCCTATATTTCTAGCTACTCAAGAGGTGGAGATAAGGAGGCTCGTTTGTATCTAAGAATTTGAGACCAGGTTGGTCAATATAGCAAGATGCCCACTTCAGAAAACAAACATACACACAAAAAAAAATCCCAAAGCATTTAACTCTAAAATAATATTAAAGAATAATGAAATAATCTGTAAGAAAATTAAAGAAAGCAATGCTTATATCAGTAAAATTTAAAATTCCCACAATCATAATGCAAATTAACTACTAACTAATGGTATAACCAAGATTATTATATGAGAAAATTAGTTGAATATTTAAAGTAATACCCAGGCTGGCCTAGAACTCCTAGGCTCAAGTGATCCTCTCACTTCAGCCTGCTGAGTAGCTAAGTCTATGGTTTTGCTTTTGTTTTTACCTTAACACAGAAAGGTGATAGTTAATGCCTGTGGTAATTTGAATATGATAGCGTAAATGTATGGCACCATAGACTCCATTGTTTTATTAAAATTAAACTTATAACTTGAGTCTCCAGCTGTCTGGCTAGAGAAGGTGTCACTGGAGGCAGATCCTGGAGTCCAGCCCAAAGGTGTGGAGAGAGTAAGCAGTTTAAACTCTGGTGGTTTGTGCTTGCCTGTGATGCTGGCCATTTGGTGGTTTTTCATCTGCTTGGATTTATGAAAGGGAGCCAGCTTCTTCCACCACTGGTGGAACTTCCCCCAGATCTGTAAGCCTGAAATAAACTTCCTCTCATAAACTGTTTGGTTGTATGTTTGTCCCAGCAATGTGGAGCTGACTGCAACAATGTCTTATATTGTAAAATCAAGAAATAGCAGTATGCCATTTAAAATATAAAGATAAATATGAGAAAGGTTGATAATATGGCATTGGGTAGTATCTAATAGTTGAGTACTAGTTCACCTAAGTAACTGCTTTATAAGAAAATGTAACCAATAATAGTGTTACATATGTCTATGAATAAGAAAAATATTTGTATAATTTGTATAGTCTGTCTTTTTTTGTGTCTCATTCCTGATCCATTCCCCTGAGGCAGTTGTTTATGACAGCTCCTACCTGTTGTGCTGGTGATAAACCACCTTATTTTACTTTATTTATTCGGTTGTGGGGTAGTACCTTTACCAGTGAGCTTCACTCTTTGCTGTTGTATTCCTAATCTGAGATCTGTCTTTGGTGAGAGGTAAAGTTCTGTGCACCTTCCTTTGCCCAGCTGGCCCAAAGATGGCCACATCAACATGCATTATAGACATCAGGTTAATAGTGGACTTTGAGAGGAATGTATATTTGGCCTATGACTATCATTAGTCTTTCATCCCTGAACCACTAATGTGCAGCCAGAACGCAGCCCTGACCTACTTGGGTGAGGCAAGGGGTTATACTGCCAGTGGGAGCATGGCATTCTGGCAGAAGGTTTCTCCTCTAACTGCTGGAGTTGGTGCCATGGCAGATTTCCTGACTCGGGAGTTAAGTGCTGAGCCCTGATCCAGCTGGGTGGATTATTTGCTGGTTTGGATGGTCGGCACCAGGGAGCTCTGCTGCTGGCACAGATGACCAGAAGCAGGCAGGGATTTTCCATCTCACCAACGCAAATGGATTTTGCATTTTGAAATTACAATTGATAAAAGTTTTATTTAGCTTGTGCCAAGCTGCTGCTTTTATAGAAAAGGAGATTTTCATTAAATTCAATCAAGAACTCTTTGTTTTGTTGTTCTATGGCACTGAGGATAGAACCCAGGGCCTCACACATGCTATGTGAGGCCAGTGCTGTGCCACTGAGCTGTGTGCTCAGCCCCAAATAGGAAGCTTCTCGAGATAGCATTGGTCCTCAGGCAGGTCATTTTTTTCTACATTCACTTTGCTTGTCTTAAAAAAATTTTTTTAATTGGGAGCAGTCAGTAATGATTCTGTCTTTTCCTTAGCTCTTACTAAGTACTAGACACTCTAAGAAGTGTTCATTACTCATGCATCTTCACCGGTCTCGGAGCTCGCCGCAGGTATTCCTTCCACTTTAGACTGAAGAATTCATGTGCTTTGGGTCTGAGTTTCAGTCCTTTCATTTACCCATCCATTTCCCTGCAAATTTTATAATTTCATTTTTCTGTACTGCTGAAGAGACTTTAGCTTATAATATCTATAAGTATGTATATGTAGAGGGCAAACGTGGACAAAACCTATAAAGGCAGAAGTGTAGCCAAAAGCAAACATAAAGATCACAAGGGGAAAGACACTGGAGGGAATTGAATTGGGGGGGATAGGAGGGTTGAAGATAGGAGGGGGAACAGGAATCAACAAAAACAAATTAACAAATTGTATTTAAAAATGCCAGAAGGAATGATACCTAAATCTCTTCATGCCAACTAAAAATCTATGTGTGTCAACAAAATTAATACAAAAGAAAGTGTATGATTGTTGAGTGACTTGTTCAAGGTCACAGAATGTGCCTGGAGCCCTAATTGTGGTCTTGTGGTTATTTGCCTGTATGACTGACTTTCAGTGCAGCCTCTGACATGTTGACATGTGAGGGTAAGAAAGCAACTGGTGCAGACTCAAAACCTAGTTCCCAATGTGAGGTGTTGTAACTTCTTGTTGCAGTCAGCCTTCTCATTGCTGCACAAAGAACACAACCAAAAGCAGCTTGTGGAGGAAAGGGTTTATTTTGACTTACAGACTCAAGGGGAACCTCCATGATGGCAGGGAAAAACAATGGCATGAGCAGAGGCTACACATCACCTCCTGGCCAACATCAGGTGGACAACAGCAACAGGAGAGTGTGCCAGACTGGCAGGGGGAAGCTGGCTATAACCCCTATAAGTCTTCCCCCAACAACACACCTCCGACAAGGTTCCAGTTCCAAAACTTCCATTAGCTGGGGATTGAGCATTCAGAACTCATAAGTTTATGAGGGATATCTGAATCAAACCACCACACTTCCGAATAGTGCTTATAAAAATTATTGTATCTGTTCTATTTAAAGAAATGTGGATTTTTCTATTTTCTCCTCCCATTCCTTCATGTCCTATCAATTCAATATTCTGGGATCATCTTTAGTATCTTAATACATCTTTTAGTCCATGAAATCCCCATGTTCTCTTTATATTTCTCTGTTTAGTCTTTCTATGCCTTCTGTCTGGAATACCATAGCTATCTTTTCATGCTTTCCCATCTGCCATTCCTTGCCACTTAGAATTGATCATGCCCATTGATCTAGCTTTTAATACTCAGCCCCTCTCAACATTGCTCATTGTTTAAGCCACTGCTGGCTCCGATTGTTTATAAGAAAAGTAGTGTATGAATCTATAATACAAGGAGGTCTCCCAAAATGTGATATAATCTACTCTATATACTCCATGAGTTTTGGCAGCTTCACACTGTTTCTCAAATTGCTTACCTATAGTGATTTATCCCTCCTCTGGCATTTGAGGCATGGGTTTTCTTTACAACTCATTAGTTGTTTTTTCCATATGCATTGTGTTTGGAGAGAATTTGAGTGTTTGTGTGCATGTCTCATTTATCCAGGTGAACTATAAGCTCCTGAGTGTAGAGATGGGAACTGAGTTGATCTATTTAGCAGTCTATGTAAAAATAATGAGTGAGCTTTTGAAGTTTCAAAAAGTCAGCATATAATTCCCATTCTATGGGCTGAGGATGTTACTCCATTGGTATAGTACTTGCCTAGGATGCATGATGTTCTGGGTTTGACCCCTAGCATTGCATACACCAGGCACAAAGGTATATGCTTATAATCTCAACATTTAGGAGGTCAGCAGGATCTTCAGCTACATAAAGAGTTCAAGGCCAGTCTGAGCTATATGAAATCCATCTCAAAAAAATTCAGTTCTATAATTTTCTTTTAATTTCATGAATGTTAGGTGAATAAAACTTAATAGACTTTTCTGTTGTGTTTTTCAATCTTAGTTATATTTAACTATGAGAATGGAAACATTAGTATAACTTTAATAGCTAAAAGTAGTTGAAAGAGGGCCAGGCATGGTGGTGCACACCTTTAATCCCAGCATTGGGGAGGCAGAGGCAGAAGGATCACTGTGAGTTCAAGTCCAGCCTGGGACAACAAAGTAAGTTCCAGGTTAGTCCAAGCTAGAATGAAAACCTCCCATGGGGGAAAATAAATAAATAAGTAAGTATATATATATATATATATATATATATATATATATATATATATATATATATATATGTGTGTGTGTGTGTGTGTGTGTGTGTATTTCAAAAAATAAATCAAATTTCATTTAGTATTCCAGTATGAATATATAGAAATATACTCTAAGTGAAAGTGATATGTCTATTGTCCTATGAGGTTTTAAAAAATAAAATAGTACTTGAGAACTTTTAACATTATTTTATTATATTACTGGTAATATATAGTTTTGATGGGGATAAACTGAATATAGTGTTATGAATATAAGAAAAATATAAATGACCCTTTGCTTTTCCTTAGAAAATATATGAAATATAGTCAGAAATACTTAAATTTCAGAATAGAAATTTTAAAATATATTTAAATTCTGAGTTTGAAATAGCCTGCTTGGACATGGTTTCATTTTCTACAACACACTGCATTTTTATGTGTCAAATGCTTCATGCTTTCTGTGCATGAACTTGAAAATACTTCTGCCCTTGTTTTGTTGTTTTCTTTTGTTTTCATAGTCTAAATAATTTTTGAATGTTCAACTCTTAGATATTTTGTGCTTAGTTTTATTTTCATAAATATTTTACTTTAATAAACTTTCTAAAATACATTCTATTTCAGTTCATTTTGTTTTTAAATATTTGTTTCAGTAACATAAGGATAAATTCATCCTTAAATATAACAATAAATATCAAATTATCATATACTTATATTTAATAATCTTGGAGTACTCTCATTATCTTTTTTGAAAATAACACACTCTTAGTATAAAGGTTTCATGCTGTATTTTTCCTTAATTATTTTTTCCAAATAATTTTGAGTAACATAGTGATGCTTTCTTTTACATCCCACATTTTTCTAAACATTGTCTTAAATTGTGTTTACCTTTATTTTGGTTTTCATGACATTCAAATGGAACCATAAATCTATGTTTCAGAGTATAAGTCATATATTTGATGAACACCACTGCATGAATCTGATGCAATCTCTTAAACACAATGTAACATTTTAAAGGCAGTGGCATTTTAGGTTTTGATGACTTTTAAAGGGAACAACTCTTAGACTGACAGTAGCAAAAAGGATTAAATTGTGCTTTTATTCTATTTTATTGATTGTTCATTTTTTTAAAAATATGACTTCATGTTACAAACCAGAGCAACCTCACGAGCATGCATCTGTGGATGTGCTAATTCCCTTTGTCATGAAACGGAAGCCAACCTCATTTTTCTAATAATTTTTTATTGTATTAAAATTCATGGCAAAAATAAAAGTGATCTAATTTTGAATTCAAGTGCATGCATTTGTTATGAATGTTTTCCCTCCTTCTGTCTCCCCAAGGAAATAGAGAAGTTGCGAGTGGAGCTGGACGAAAGCAGGCAGCATGTGGAACAGGAGCGGCAGAAGGCAGCCCGGGCCAGAGAGGAGTGCCTGCAAGTCACAGAGCTGCTGGGAGAGTCCGAGCGCCAACTGCACCTCACCAGGTACCCCTAATCCCGTTATGCACCCAGCACCCAGCTCACCCCACTGATGGCTGCCACAGGCTTCCAAACAGTTGTTAGACTTTGTCATTCAATTCACACACAGCTTTCAGGCATATTACAAAAAGTGGAGATGTGGCAAGCAAAACACCCAGACATGTGAATGATGTGTGTGGCAGGGAATTACTGATATATTACAAAACCATTTGTCTGCAGTGCTCAAATATTTAGGTGGTTCTTTATCAATATAAGCAAGATGACATATTTCTCCCACCACCACTACTACCTCTCCTGTTAATTCTCTGTCTAATAAGTATTTTGAAATGAAGAATCTGAGAAATATATTTAGGAAAATAATCAGATACTGTCAGTAGTAAAAGAGATGAGAGTAACAGAAATGCTAAGATGCAAATTGAAATGGAGCTGATACAAAATGAGAAATCTGTATCATAAGGATATGCAAAATTTAGACGTGAAATTGTTTGGCACTCCTGGTATTCAAATCTTTATTATAGACATGTTTACCCCATCAAGGTCACATATGTAATGTGACCATCATTGGTGTGAACTTAAGTAAGCACATTGCTCAGCTATGGACCAAAGCATTGTGAATTGCTGAATTAGAGAAACGCACACATACATATAAATACATACAGAGAACAATTCAAATAGAGACATTCACTTTACCACTTAAATGGTTTCTTCTCACTGTGAGTATTAGTGCAGCTTTTCAGTTTTCATATCCAGCCTTTGAGTTTATTCAGTTCTTAGAGTTTTTCAGTTTTCAGAGAGAATTTTGTCTAAATACACATGTAAGTTTATGATATATGATTTAGTTCATAAAATAGAAAAACGCTGGTCTTGCAGTTATAGTACAATGTTGAATTTAAACTAGGAAAGGGGACTGATCCCTCTCACATTAACTATGACAATGGAATTCCAAGCACGGTGTGATGACAGATGGAGAAAGGCACCACTTGAACAGCCTGCATTTGGAGAAAAAAATATTCTAGAGGTTGGTGAACCTCCCAAAGTTTTGGGTTAGTGTTAAGATGCCTCCAGTTCTGTTAAAATCAAACTTTGCTGAAAACATTTTGTTATGATAATATTCCAAATGGTTTGACACCTCCCTGTTTAATCAGTGAAGGAGAAAGGAAAGAGCAAAAGGAAAGAGAAAAGAAATCATTTATACATGTATGCTATCTGTAAAATGTCCTGACAGATAAAATACTTATGATAAAAAATTGTACAATACCACAGAGTAGTAGCTGTTCTTTTAACGGCTACTAAAAGTATTGTTATGGAACCGAGAACATACTTTTAATATAGTTCCTGTGGCCGTTGAATCCCAGAACATACAGAATGTAGCTTCTTCATGATAATGTCACTACTTTTTCTTTTCTGTCTGACTTCTCTTGAGAACCAACCATTTGCGTGCTCAGTGCTACTAACCACAGAAATAGGACAGCTTTGAATGTCTTGGTGTGGCTAAGCTTCAGTAAACAAGTATTAATTTTGGTTTTGCCCCTTCTACAATTAGGTCATGTTCAAAGTTAATTTCTGAAGTCAGATCCATAGGTCACCCTGGGCAGTGTCTTCCTTGCACGTAGTGCATATTAAGACGCAGCAACTGCCGAAGATGGACAAGTGGTAACTAATTCCTTTGTTCCTACGAAAACCTGCTATGCTTCGTTCCCTAGAAAGCATTCTGGTGAGCTGTACTTACACAAATTTTACAAGAAATCAAGACTAGTCTTATGCAGAAAAAAATTAATTACTGATTTTTAAGTGTAGTACTTTTTATAGGCATTTTATGCTTAGTTTATATTCATGCTTTACAAAGTCCATATTTATAAATTTTAAGATGATTTAAAAAATTCAAAGATTCATGCATATCTTTCCCTTACACCAAAAATGTGCCTTGGTTATTGGACTGAATGTTCCTAGTATACTTTTATTTTGAGTTTCTTCAGCCCCTGGCTCTCTTCATTTACTTAGCATACCCAGGTGTGTAACGGGGGAACACTTCACCCAGGTGTGTAACAGAGGAACACTGTGCCCAGTTGTGTAACCGGGGGAACACTGTGCCCAGGTGTGTAACGGGGGAACACTTCGTCCAGGTGTGTAACGGGGGAAACACTACATCTTTTATTCAGTGTGTGGAACAGCACCTTTCTGTTCAGTCTCAAACCTTGTGAGTGACACATCCTAAACACATTTAAAATTAAATATAAAACCATGTTAGAAGGTAGTGATGACACAAGGAGCCAAATCTTTAGGGGCAAAAAGTTTAAAAGTGTAGTAGCAATCTGTGGAAGAAACTAAAAGAATAACCTATCTCCTTTCAAGGTTTGTCCATTCAAGTTTATATTGGATGGAAAATAGAAATTGAGCATTTACTAGAGGACACAGCTGGTGAGTGTAACATTTACTTAGTAAACAATTATTTATTGACTACGCACTAGTTTTTGAGTACACTGCTTATCCTTAGGCACACAGAGAAAAATAAGACTTAGTACTACCCTGAGTTTTATTTAAGTTTGTCACAGCAAAGTAAAGGAGCCAGTTATATACATACATTTGCAATAGGGTGTGAAAACTGGGCAATGGTAGAAGTGCATGGGAAGGAGAAATGGACCGCAATGGAGGTATACGAGACAGAAAACCAGTAATAAAGAGGTGTTGTTGTTTGAGAGAAGACTTGATTAATGTTCATGGTCAGAGTTCTCAAAGTGGAAAGAGATAGGGTAGAGGTAGCTGTATATGCAAAGATAAAGGATAGGGGAGAATTTAAACCCTGCAGTGAGATTTGGTGGTAGCTAGGAGCTACAACTGGAGGAAAGGTGGTGGGCCATGCTCTGGAACTTGGCCGTGCTGAGAGTAACTGGTAGGCTGTCCACATGATGGATTGGGATCCTCGCTCAGACAGCCATGGCACACACCTTCACTCCCAGCATTCAGCAAAATCTAAAACAGAAATGCATGAAGGTTGAAGGGGACTAGCTGGAAGAGGAGGGTATCCATGGAAATAAAAGGGGAGCAAAAAAGGGTATTGGAAAGTGAATTTGATAAGAATACATTTTATACATGTATGAAAATGCCATAAGAAACCTTTTATGCATAATTAGACTAGCATACAGTTTTAATTAATTATAGGCTCTGGTCATCTCTATGGAAGTAGTCTCCTAATAGCCTTCCACACGTTTGCTAGCCTTTGTCCAGTGAAAATTCACATGCCACTGTCCTGACCACCACTGTAGTCTCCAGACCTTCCATGCTGCACTGGCTGTCCTGGGTCCACGGCATTCAGCATGGGCCTTTAGTCATCCTGACAGACTCCAGCCTTCCTGCTTGCTTCCTCACCAGGGATCCTCATGTACTGGTTTCCAGCCAGACATAGGTTAATGCCCTTGTAGTATTGGGCTTCTTTTCTCCCTTTGCTGTTCTCCTTACTTAAAATGCCCTTAATGACCTCTTCTGGCCTCATTATAATCCTGCCTTCCATTCTAGATCTCCCTGAGTCCTAATTTTCCTGCTGTGACCCTGTATGTTAACTTCTGCTAGAAGGGATAACTTCTCTGATTTCTCCACCCCATGTTGAGGTCAATCAAGTTAAGACTATGTTCATATGGATAAGTGGTTAAGGCACTTTTCTGAAAAGCCTAAAACCCAGGTTTGATTCCCTGACTCTCTTATTCTCTTTCTCTCTGTGTATTTCTCTCTCTCTCTCCTCTCTCTTTCTTTCTCTCTTTCTCTGCTTGCAAACAAATGAATTTTTTTTAAAAAAAAGAATATGCTCATAGTTGGGTGTGGGTGGTGCATTCCTTTAATCCCGGCATGTGGGACTCTGAGGCAGGAGGATTGCCATGAGTTCAAGGCCAACCTGAGGCTGCAGAGTGAGTTCCCAGTCAGCTTGGGCTACAGTGAGACCCTACCTCAAAAAATATGCTCTTTTCAGTATCTTCGTGGTGTGGTCCTACCCATAATAGTTCTTAAAAAGAATAAAGGCAATAGCTAACAGCAGAAACTGGCCTTTACTGAGCCGTATGGGCTGTGCCCAGGAACTAAGCAGAACACTATTCATGTTATCCATTAGATGTAGGCGCCTGTTTTCTCATTTTACAGCTGAAGCTACTAAGGCCCAGAGAAGTAAAATGAGTCATCTAAGGTCACACAGCTGATAGGCTATGGAAGCAGATTTTGAACCCTAGTAATTTGCCTGCCAAGCTTCTCCCTTACCCATTAGGCTGTAATTCTATGTAAATTACTAGGGAAATGGATAAATGTGATTGTTCCCAAAAAGACAACTGAGAAAATCAGTAATACTAATCTGTAATAGAAATAAGTGTTAGCTGATCCTTTATACACTGATAGAAATATATGTCAGTGAAAAGCCGGGTGTGGTGGCTCATGCCTTCAATCCTAGCACTTGGGAGGCTGAGGGAGGAGAATCATTGAATTTGAGGCCAGCATGGATACAGAATGAGTTCCAGGTCAGCCTGGGCTAGAATAAGACCTTGCCCTTTATTGGTCATAGCCATTTAATGTATTGACAATGAAACTGCCTTTTGCCTATTCTTCATTTTTACCAAGAGCTTATAGAAAAGGTGAAATTCCTATTGAGTCACTTCATAAGACTTTCATCTATATATATGGCAGGTTAATTTATGGTATAACTTGCTACAGCAGCCATTTCTGAATGCTTCTGTGACTCCTACTAACTACTTACGGTGGTAGATACTCTTCCACATAACTATTGCACCTGCATTGAGATACACTCTTTTAAATGCTGCTTCTTTTTCTTATATCTGACCTGGAGGGGAACTACTATAAGAAACTTTGAACTTGAATGGACTCAAGTGCAAATGAGGACCAACTTGCCCTTTTATCAGCCTGGCTATAATTAAAAATCTTTTTTTTTTCTTTTCAGGAGTGATTGCATACTTTATTTCAGTGACTGTATACTTCAAAGATCTTTCCAGAGCAGTAATCTAAGCAAGAGACCACAAAATAATTATTCTTTGACCTACTTTTGTGACCCAAATGGGGAAATCTGACCTCTGACCTTGAGAGACAGCAACCTGGACTTCTTTGTTTGCATCTTTTTGAAATTGAGAAAGGCCACAGTTGAGGATCACAAGGTTATCCTATTGTGCTAGAAGGATTAATTGTGCAGAGGTGATTAAGACTTCCTTTCCAGAGCACTCCAAGGGAGTAAGCTTCCAGATGTAACTGCTATAAATGTCTTCTTGAATTTAATTGTTTGACTGCTCATACTGTCAGCATGAGTCAGGACTTTTTTTTTTTTTTTTTTTTGCTGAATTGTTAGGAAGCCTCAAAGAGAAAATGATTATTAGTTTTTATAACCAGACTATGTACTGTGTAGGTACCGCTGGCCTGGGGTTTTTGTGATCAGGGACTCAAGGCATCAACACTAATTCAAACCTTCCCCAATGGAGCTCCACTTTCCTGAATGTTGCCTC
This sequence comes from Zapus hudsonius, assembly GCA_004024765.1. Taxonomy (NCBI): domain Eukaryota; kingdom Metazoa; phylum Chordata; class Mammalia; order Rodentia; family Dipodidae; genus Zapus; species Zapus hudsonius. Next base: position 34,682 of record PVHP010002377.1, read on the forward strand.
ATTTTTTTCCAGCACATGGAGTCCTATTCTTCAGTCTGAAATGGAAGATAAAAGAGATGCCTTTGATTTCAGACTGTAAGAATGTGACTTCTCACATTCCAGTTTCAAAACTTTGAATCCAAAATCACTGCTTGGAAGCACTCTTAGTTGTGTACATAGCCTTTGTGGGAACAGTGGCCTGAAACCTCAACAGAGCCCCAGGGAGGGGGGAAGAAAGTCTGTTAGCCAGGGAAGGTGCTTTTAAGAGGAGGAAGGTGTCAGGTATCCTGGGTAAAGAAAAAGAAATGCAAGTGTCTGCTCCATTGCCTTGTTGTTTTTAGAAATGCAATCCCAGACAAATGAAAGTGATGAGAGAGGAGAGAAGAGCAGTTTTCTGTCATGCTGAATGGAGTCTGATACTCCCATTGCTGACAGTTCCTCCTGGGGTCACTTTGCTGATGTATTTAGAGAATTCTCTGTGAGAAGTGAGAGGTAAAGAATACACAATGAATACTAAACATGTTCTACACACTGTGCCTGGTCCCTTACAGCAGTGGGCCATGGCAGGCTGGGTGCTACCAGTCTATAGTATGGCAATGCACAAAACTGTCTCTTTCAAGATATTCTGTCTGTCTATCTATCTATCTTTGTATTGTGGATTGAACCTAGAATGTTATGCATGGTAAGCACATGATTACCACTGAGATACATGTATCTATAGTTCCTATGTGGATTTTAAATTGCTGCATCTGACAAGTATACAATCAATGAGCTTTTTCTTTTGGGGGAACATCTTTTAAAGCATTTTAGTATGTAATTCATCTGTATTGCATTTTACAAAACTAACAATTTGCAAAGGGTAGAAATTCACGTAAACTTGTTGATGCTTTGTTACAAGAGTGTGAGATATTCTGTGCCCAGGACTAACAGTAGGCTGGGCGAAGAGCAGTCCTTAGTGGATGAGGGAGCTGCATCTCAGGAGGCAGAGCTTGCAGCGGCACACCAAACAGAGAGGAAGTAGACAAGTCTTGAACTGGGTCTGTCACCTGCCAGAGTCTCTCTCTCTGTCTCTGTCTCTCTCTCTCTCTCACACACACACATACACACACACACACACACACACACACACACACACACACACACACACACAGAGAGAGAGAGAGATTCAAAAACAGTCTAATTCTAATTCAGAGCTAGGTAAAGAACCCTTTGGATGGTGAAGTCTCCGCTCAGCTTGTGGGCAGGAACCAGGCCTCTCTCAATTGAGTCCAGCACTAAGCTTGTTATCAAACATTTAGCGTAAATTTCCCTGTTCTTTGTTGTTAGGGAAAATAAGAAAAAAAGAGCATTTGTCAATTAGCTCAGGTCAAAATCCAAGCGAAGAGGACAGACAGTGTAACATCAGTGTGTGTTTCTGCTATTGCACAGTTAACTTCATCCTTGTTTTTTCCTCCTGAGTTTTATTCAAGAATTTTTAGCCTAAAGTTTCCGTTTAAAAGTTAAGCTCATTTTTTCTTCTTGTACTCCTTTCATGAATAAATTAAGCAGAGAACGTGTCAAAAATAATTTTTAAATGAATATATGTGCAACCAACATCTTCAAGGCTCAAAATAGATGGCCTTGGTGCTGTTATAAATTACATCCCCTTTCCTCCCCCACCCAGTATCAGAGAAAGCGGGCTGTCAGAGAGCCAGAGAAGAAAAAGCATTGCATTTTGCTCTGGTGGACACCACACTGCCTGTGCCCACTCTGCTCCACCTGCTTGACAGGCGAGGCCTCCTGATCTCAGTGTGGCCTGGGGCAGAGAGGGTCGAGTCAGAGGCTGCCAGGAAATCTGTGTCTGCAGGTTCTGCTTAACATTCCCTGGCTCACTCGGCTCAGTTCTGCAACCCCCAAATGTATGTGCAATGAAAATCTTCACTGGGGATGCTCTCTGCTCCCCTGCCGCACAGGCCCACAGCCTGAAGCATGGTGGAGGTGGCGGCCAACTCATTTTCTGAAGAAGCCCAGAGGAAAGCGAGAAAGTATTGCCCACACCACTTGCTTGATGCAGCAACAATAGCCATAAAGTACAGTGAAAATAGAAGAGGAAAAAAGGCAAAAATATAGAACTGTTATCATAATAGTCCCAAATCAGGATGTTTTTCTAAAATAAACTTATGGTCTCCAATATTATTTTAAAGTAAAAGGGGAGAGAAAAGGAAGCCATCAACTTAATAACATTTAATTTTTTCTTAACCTCATCTTCCTAATTGGTATGTTCATTAGACATACTCATTTGCTATTTGACGTTTTACTGATAGCCACAAATTTATTATAACATGAGTCATTTTGATAAACCCAAGAATTAAAATTTATTAAGGATCCTTAGAAGGTAACACTGGGAGAAGTTTCCTTCTCCTCAGTGACCCATCTGAAGGCTGCCCCAGAGACCAAGTCAAGTAAGCATGCTTGCATCATGCTCCTGCCCTGGTGGGTCCCATCAACAGGACATCTGGTCAGTGTCAGCTCAGAGCAGGAACCAAGTAGGTTAGGAAACAGTCAGGAGCAGCCTGTCAAGCTGATGTCTAGCTGAGGATGATGCCTCTGCTGCATCTTGGCCTGTCCCCTGCACACACAAGGTCACTTAGGAGAAGGATGACCATTTCCTGCCTTGACCAGCCTCTGGGGTTGGTTGGATCTCAGAGTCTCAGAGGATGCCCTGAACAAGCAGACCAGCCCCCCAGAACTGTATCTTGTCTTCCAAAGCCTCTGCCTGAACAAGAGATTAACCAAAAGAATGTGCCCAGAGGTAGAGAGTAAATTGTTAAAAGTATTTGAAATATTTTAAAATTTACAAAATAAATCACTATTAGAATACATACAAGGAATGGAGATATTCAAGAGGAGGCATTGCTGAGTGAGCTTGACCTCCTACTCTTGAGTAACTAAGCTGAAGTGTGGCCACCAATTGATCTTGACCTTTTTCTTAGTTCTATCTCTTTGGGAAAAGTGTTCTATGCACTTTATTTCACACAGATCTTAACCAACTTTATGAGGATATACAAATATATATATATAATCATTTTAATGCATTCAGAATTCTATAATGTGAGGATTTGTACACCTGTGCAATGCTTTTAATATAAATGCATATATAATAAACTAATTAGCTATTGTAGTGCATTGTTCAGACTAGAAAACCAAAGGGCAAGTGAAGGCATGATGCAATTACTCTCTTTTTCAAGGTTGGTTATGACAAATTAGGAACACAGAGTATCTTATTAAATATATTATTTCCTGTCTTTGAAATCTTATGTAGTTCTCTGGTTCTTGAAAGGGACAACATTTCTCCTCCTTGATAGAAAGTCTTTTTCAGAATGATATAGATGAAAGCATCTTATGACCTCTAGCTTTGTTCTGCTTTGTGGACGACTCATGGTGACTCCTTGGACTTTGTGGACTCATGATACCTCTCTGGTCTTTACCTGTTCCTAAAACCAGGCATTTTCTTAGAACCATTCACTTATGAATTGGGCTGAGGAAAGATGATAACCCTATTAAGAAACAATAAAATCCATCTACATTCAAAAGAGAGCCCATGTTAGAGCTCTAGAGGAGTCCAAATTCAGATCCTATGCCCAGACTGGTTTGCACAAAGAATTATCTGTTAAAAGTGGAAAGAAGAAGGACCACATGAAACAACTTGTGTAACTAATAAACTTTTTAGATGCCGTTTCATATGTTTGCTTTTCATTAAATTCAGAAATGGTTGCGACTATGTTGTTGTGATTCAGTCACCATTTATTCCTATCTGTTTTTCATATACAAAGGCTTAGGGATGCCAGAAAATAAACTGTTAACGGAGAATTAACTTCTTTGGCATGCTTTCATACTTATCTTCCAAATTAAAGAAAATGAAATGGGCAGAAACAGAGTGTAGATTACCTCCTTTTTGTCAAAAATGGTGGGAATTTGAAAATTAATAATAAAAAAGGGAACAGATGCAGTAAGATGCCAGAGGGAGATTAATGTGGAGAGTAAAATCTGTGAGCAACAAAACTGAAGCAAACGGAATCAGTGGGAGGTGGTTGTACAATCAAAATCAGGATAAAAGAGAAATTACAGACAACCCTGCACTTGTCAAAGTAGTAGTAATGAAATCCTGACTCTGCCAGCACTGAGAACCTGTGTTAGCACTTTGGGGTAAGGATGGTAGCCGGGTGCCAGGTAGGAGGGCAGTGTTAGGTTGCTGGGCAGCAGCCATCTTGTGTAGAACAGATGGCACCGAAAGCTGGCAGGGGAGGGGCTCCTTAGCAGAACTAATCAGACAGTAACAGATAGGGCAGCTGGGAAGACTGACCACAGAGAGAGAGTCTGCGGGGTAGCCGTGTGCCATGATGTTTGCAGTGGTGTGCCCATTGGTCTGAGATAAGACCTTGCAATGTCTTTCCAGTCTGTGGAAGAACTGAAACTTTTGTTCAGAAAGGAAAATTGAGTTGGATTGTGTCAAACCAGGGGGGTGGGGTGAGTATTAGCAGAGAGATGGAGAAGAGAGGAGTTGTCCATCTCTGAATTCATTGCCTGAGTTTTCAATGTCAGCTTCAGTGGGACTTGGATTTTTTGCAGCCAGTATGGCTCTGTGTTCTATATTTTGTGCATCAATTTGCAGTATCAAGGCTAAAGTTAAAATTAGAAACGACTTTGATATGATTTCTACCACATATGTCTTTCACAAATGAAAACTAAAAGTGACTCTATATGTGCATTTCTCCTTTAATAATTCTTTATAACCTGACTTAAGCTATGTGTGACACTGAGCTGCTTGTTCTTCCTTTTCCCCATGTCATTATGGATTGAACATCAAAAGATAAGCATAATTGAAAATGAAAAACCTTAAAAGAAAAATCAAATTGCTCTGCAATAAATGAAAAACTGTCCTGTTAAATTTAACCAGTTATTAAGGAGTCATCATCACTCTTTAAATATGGAGTTAAGACATTCATGACATAACTATGACTTTGACAAAGAAATCCAGATCTCCTACATCTGTTTTTGAACTTGTATATTTCTCTTTTTTTGCAGAAGGTTTACAGCTTGGCTCAATATACTCATTTTGGAGAGGGAGGGGAACATTACCAGGATTGAATAGGTGGTATAACACGGCCAGATGCTATTTATGCAGCAGTTTCTGCAATAAATCTAATTTGGTGCTGTCAAAAAATGAGACTTATTTGATACAGCAGCACATTAGTAAATGATTGTGGCAGATTTAAAGTTGTCATTTCGGCTCTCCTTTCTCTTAAGAGAATCTCACAAATCCATTTTCCCCATCATCAACTCTACCAAAGTGTCTCAATTCTTTGTCCTGCAAATATTTTCACATCTGAGAGAAGGTCTTGCCTTGAGGTAACTGAGGAACGGAGTGGAGATATGAATATCCTCTGTTGTTAAAAGACATTGGCAGGCAGAAATCAGTACACCAAAGGAAAAAAATAGTACTTTCATCCTTTGCAATTCTTAGAAAGGCAGAACTGCTAGGATCGAAAGGCAGAACTGCTAGGATCGTTCAGAACGAAGAGAAATTAAGGTCAGTTCTTTATTAAAGAGTTTAACTGTTTTACCTCCCATCCTACATCCATATGCTGTTTGAGGAACACTGGTATTAGAGCTGTGAGTGGCATCAGCTCTTGTCTTCACCTAGCAGCGCCCTGAGAAACGGCTTTCCTCTTCTGTGGGGCAAGCCTGCAGCGTGAATTCAATGTGTCTTCTTTTTCTTTTTTTCCCCCCTGTAAAATTTGTGTCTCAGGTGTTGTTATCATACAAGATTCTCCTTCCTAGTTGTTCTGTTTCAAAGACAAAATAAGCACACTACGGATTAATCAGACTAACATGTGTATTCTCTGCATCCTAAATTCATCCATCTGCAAAAGTAACTCTGCTGCTGCCTCCTCTTTCTTGCCTAGCGTCTTGATAGAGGGAAAAGTGAACGTGTGTCTACGCATCCATGCAGCCGGTGTGACTGTTTAGAGATGTTTAATCTGAGTAGGGTTTGTTTTCATTTGTTTGTGTTCTTATCATACCATTTTCCAAAAGAAGGCTACCAGTGTGTTTTGGAAACACGGCTTCCTAAGAAGGAAGAGGTCCTTCCTGAGAGGTTAAGCAGCTTCTGTTAAACTAGTATTTCGCTAATGTTTTTTTTTTCTCTCATATAGAACATTAGACTACAGAGGTGATGTAATTACCAGCACTCTTTCAATGCCATTCAGAGGCAGGGACCCAGGTGACCACACTCCTGGCAAGCACTCTGCACTAAAGAGAAAAAATATCCAAATAATACAAACTTGCTAGATAAATTAAGTGACATTTCTTAGAAGTTTTGTCATGTGAAGAACAAATTATTTAGAAATTAAAGAATACTCCTCTCTGAACCCATATTTAGAGTTCAAAAATCTATCTATTAAATATACTGCATATCACATAAGGATTTAAATGACATATTTTGAAGGTTACTAATAAAATAGAAATTATTCAACTAAAACCAGAATCTTCATTTGAATTTTAAGCTGAATTTTTTGCTTGTTTAGTACTTATCAACATAATTTTCGAGATCTTTTTAATAAATTATGAATATTTACTCAATCTGAATGCAAAGATACAAATTTCAAGTTTTTTAAAATTGCTTTTCAAACTAAAGCCTGCTTTTAATCTTATGTCTACACTAAAAGCTTTAATTTTTATTTTTTAAGGGACGTATGAAATTTTACAGATTTATGGCTTTAGTATAAGCATATGCAAGAAGATTAAATCATATGGTGATCCTACAAAATATCAAAGCAGCCTCACGCATAAAGAGCCGTTTGTGTTCACATTGAGGTTTGCGTTTGTAACAGTGCTTTGGTTACATTTTTCCATGCATTTTCTCCTAAGCAGTAATCTTTACTTTTGAATTTGAATTGAGAAATTTAAATAGTGTTATTGGTTATTCCTTTTTATAAAGAATTATTTATAAAGAATTATTTTTATAAAGAATTATCTGAAATACTGGTAAATACAATTTTTTGTCTGTTTTATCAGACTGACTTCTCTGTAGCTATAGTTGTCACAAAGTAAGTTCAACTGAAAGTATCATTTTCATCCAATTTCTGTGAGTTGATTTTGTTTGACAGGGTTGATTTGTTGGTATATCTTACATTTCTTTAGGTAGATGATATATTTGTTTGGCAGCATACATTGCAATATTATTTAAGCAGAACTTTATTTTTAAATGCTGGAATTTAACATGTACATGAATTGATTTGTATGTTATGGGTTAAGTTTCTCAAAGCAGCAATGGAGCTGTGTGTTAATCCATAGCTTATAATTTAAATGGTACATATTTGTGCATTTTAAGCCTTTAGTGTAAAAATGTCTTAATTGGAATACTCTCTCCCTTGGCTAATTCATTAGTGAAAATATTTATTCCTCAAGTTAATGCTACATAGTTATGAAGCAATTTTTACATAGTGTAAGCTTGTTTGTGATATTTTGATTTCACTTTAAAACTTTTGTTTTGCTTCTTATATGTATAGTTCCTACTCAGTATAATGAGAAGTGCAGACACACATAAAGAAAATACATATCAGCTGTCTGGTTTTACAAACGATCATTAAAACACCCTGTCTTTACTACTTTGACTCCAAATTATTGTCTTCTCGAACCCAAAAGTAATTTTCACAAGTACATTACACAACAGAACTTCATCTTCTGCTGCTTGGCAGCAGAGGATTTAAATCCATCCCGACAGTTCATTTGACAATGACCTTGAGGGGCTTTGCTTCTTGAAGAAGAAAGCAGAAGCTTGCGGTAAACAAAGTTCACTTCTGACAGATGGATTGAATGACAGAAAGGTTGCGAGTGCCAGAATAGCCCTGGCAGAGGAGGAAATGTTCAGTGGAATCCAACAGGAGAGGAGGTGTGAACAGGTGCAGGGTTGCTGACGGAAGGGGAACCAGATGGAAGGAGCCAGAGCCAGTTTATTTAAAGGAAAAGGCAGAAAACATTGAAAGGCTGTGCGATCAGTGGCTAAAAGTGTTCATAGAGGAAGGTAAAAATTCACAAAGCAAAACTGCACAGTGGGGTAGCTAACACTTAGCATAATGGTAGTAATTTGTGAGTTTAGTTTGGAAGTTGCAATTGAAATACATTCATCTTGGCTCTTGACACCATCAAGTATAGATATTTGAAAGTTGTTTATTTTTTAAGTTTCCAAGCTCTTTTAATCCACCCATTAATTTCTTTCTTTCCAGCCAGCAGCTCCCTTGTGATAATACTAAAATTGTGTCATCAGCTAAGAAAACAAAACAAAAAAAATTAAGTGGAGGTTAGCATTCCATTCAAATTCATCTCATGGTGCCTCAGTTTTGTTCACATATGGGAAGCAAATGCATGCAGTGTGGGTGACATCTGTAATATCTAAGAAATTTGCAGTGTTGGATAGATGCTGTGGGTTGTTTTTGTTGTTTTGTGTCTCTGTTCATTTTGTGAAGTCCAGCATGAAGTGTCAGTGAGGAGAATGCTCTTGAAAATGTCCGTCTGCCTGCCACAGTCTGCAGGTTAATTTCTGCTGCCAAGGTTGCCCTGATTTTCATGGACTTTTGGTGACCTGCCTCCAGGCAGACACCTGCAAACTCAAGTACAATTTGTAATAGGAACAACATACAATGGGGCATGAATAATGGGTTTTCTCATTTTCTTGAACCTATTAAAATAAACTATCTCCTTTGCAAACCAAAGACATTCCCTCGAATACTCTGTCTGGTCACACCATGCATGCCACTTATGTGAGCCTTTGTCTGTCACATTATCCTTGAAAAGTTTCCTGCATTACATTACCAACAAGGGGATGTCAGGGAGGAGGAGGAGCAGTCACCAAGACAAACAATAAAAATGCATGATTACTTTGAGGTCTTAAGGATCCAGTGATTTATCCACACAAGTTTCTGTATATTTTTACAATGATTAAATAGACAGAGAAAACTGAGTGCTGCTCTCATATTTCCTGAGTCACATCAGCCTGGATCAGAGATTGCATTTGATAATGGGTGGATGTTTGAAACATTTTGAATTTAGAGAACATGTCTACAACCTATGTAGCATGCTTTTGTAAGCAAATATTGAGTTGAAATTTAAGTAGAAGTTAAGATGTTTATTTACATCTGTTGGTTTATGGAAATAACACCTTTGGTCCTTTTATGTTTGTTTGGCTAGCCTATATACTGTGTTTTGGAGGAAAAAATGGTAAAACATTTCAAATTTTACTTAAAATTGATTTGTGTGCATCTGCTTTGATTGCAATGAGCTGATTTTGCCCTCTTATCTATTGTGATAACTGGATACCTTTCTGTAATCGTGCCATTAGCATGTTTCTGCTTTCAAGCAATAAATAAAATACACCTGAACTATATGGTATTCAAGTTAGTGTTATGATTTAACCTTCAGATCATATATTTAACTGCATGTCCTTTATAGGTAGAGCTTATAGCTTTCCAGAAACATGTGATGTTAGTTGTACCCACACAGTGTCTTTCCTTATGGGTCTTGTAGTTTTTTCAATGAAGGGATAACAGATTGATTGCTGTTAAGCGGGAATTCATTTGTCCTCAGTTGAGCACATGTCCTGTTCTAGCTGCAGAAGGCAGTGCTTAAAGTATAAAATAAAGGAGCCATGGTCCTTATTTACAGGTATTTACAAACTAGTAGATAAAGACTATGAGCTTATGTGTATATGTAAATCTGGAAAACATCAGAGTTAGAAACTTAACCATAGCTCAAGGTGAGATGAATGTATTAGTAAAACTGTTCACCTCACCCACCACTCATGTTAGTAAGAGAACTGCAATTCATAGATGCTCACTGGCTTAAAGAGCTGTACCAGGCAAGCGGTTGTTTAGTGGCAGAGGAAGTGGGATCATCTGGCTCTGAGTCGACCGCTCTTCCTGTATCTCAAGTTAGACTCGTTGATAATGCAGCATCCCAAGCCATAGTGGAGCCCTCTCACAGCCTGTTACACAGAGGAAAAAGTATTTTCTCTTGTACTTTGGACTTTTGAACAACTGAACAAAGAAAAAGCAGAGGAGCGTAGCTTACAAGCAGCAATTTTGAAGTGTACTCCCGAAGGAAGACTCCTTCTAGAAGGGGTAGTAAAAGCCAGTCAGTCTACATGATTTATTCACTGACAAGCATACTGCACTTGGTAACCTTACTGGATTCCCACATAACCCTCCTTTGTAGACTCTGCCACCAGCCCTATTAAAGATAAGGAAACTGAGGAACAAAGGCTAATACTTCAGCCACCGTAGCAGCACTGCAAAGTGGTAGAGCTAGAATTCAAAATGGGACCAATAGGCTCAAAGCAACCATTGCATCCTTTATACTCTGCTGCAAAGAAACAAAAAAGTCAATAAATAAATGGGTTCTTTGTCAATTCCTTCTGGAAAGTTTTATTATACAGGCTGACTAGAGTCTTCATTAAAGGGTTTCTCAAAGCCTTCAGTATGTTATTGTACCTTGTGACTTTCTTAGAATAGAATTCAGTTTGCAGTGTTATCATACTTATATTACATATGGAAACTTTTCTGTTAAGTCTCTGTACATCTCCCAGGAATCAGTTTTTTTAAAGAATATACTTTAGGAAAACTGATGTAAATTAATTTGTGGTAGGATACCTAGAAATGGGCATGTAGGAATTGTTTGTTCATATTTCTCCTCAGTGCATCATACCCCAGTTGGCATTCATAATCACCCATGATGTTTACATGTTTGTAAACAGAGAAGGTAGGTAGGTGACTTCCAGTTTGAGTCTACCCTCTGAAATGGGTCTGCAAGGTAGGGAAGTGTCTTTACTTTTGTCTGCAGAATAGCTAACAGTCCCTTGTGCAAGTCACCTTTGTACACCAGACCTACTGCCCCACTTTGCTTTTGTGTGTTCTTAAAGGTAAATTTGACTTTTGAATAATTAGATTATTGAATTTAGATACATTTCAAAGTGTGATATTAGTGGAAGACTTGCTTAGATAAGCCCTGTTAAACAGTCTGTTCCAGAATTATCAGCATAGATGTAAAAGTATGGCTCCTACATCAGACTCTGCAATACATTTTATTTTTCTTTACCAGTTGTCCTCCCTCCTCCATGGACCCCTTCTTGTTCTTTGCAGATAGAGCAACTCACAGTAGTCTAAAAGTTGAGAAGTTTAGAACAAATAATGTGTTAACTTTCTTTTTGAAAATACAGTCGGAGGTGCTTAAAATTTATAATGATTTCAAGCAGCTTATCCAAGTGAGGTTTTCTATAAATAACCATTTTGTAACAATCATGGTAACTGGAATGGGAACTCTCAAGAGGCCTTACAATGTGTGGTCCTGGCTTCTCTGCCCACTATGCTTTGTGGGTTTTTCAAAGTATATTTCTTCCAGAAATTCAACTCTTGTAATTTTTATGCAGTTTGAAACCAGTCACTGCTTATTTGTTTTCCTCAAGGTGCAGATAATATGTGTAAGAAGTGAAAGCTATGAAGACTGCAGAGCAGCTCACCAGGAACAGCCTAGTTTATTAAATGGGCTGGCAAACTAACCAATATCCCTTCATGGTTTCCTTTGAACACTGAGTGTTAACTTCTTTAGTTAGAAGTGAATGATGCAAGTATGCTTCCTGAAAACTGAGGACAGAAATCTTCAATTGAGAGGAATTTGAATCATTGAATAACTCTTTAATATGGTGTATATTTTAATTCGAAATAGGAATGTGTATTTTGAGAGTTACTTTACGCCATAGTCAATTTCTAAAAATCAAATAAGTGTATCACTTAACTCTTAGTTTTGCTGTTCTTGTTGTGCCACAGATGGACTTATGGCCTCACACACTCTAGACAAGCCCTTTGACATTGAGCTACACCCCTGGCCTCGTCATTAATTTTTGTATGATCTATTCACAGTGTCCTGTGAGAATTCTGCATTGTTTATCCTTTCAAGTAATGAAGATTGGCTGACTTAAATTACCAGGGTTAAAAAATATTATTTCAGTAGCATTTGCATTTTGTAAAACTAGGAACTTTGATATCTTCATGAGGTATTGAATGTAGTTGTTTTAACAATATGGTTATTTTTCATTTGTGGAACATCCATGTCAAATTCTTTGTCACAGGAGGTCATATAGGAGGGAGACAGAAAAGTCATGCCCAGACCAACCTGAGAGCCACAAACACAAACTGCACACACAATTTAAATTTTTAAGTAGCCACAGTTTAAAAAGTACAAGTAAATAGATTTATTTTTAATAGCATGATTTATGTAGTCTTGTATGTAGAAAATCATACCATTTCAACATGTGGTCAGTTTAACAAATTGTTAGACACCAACTGTATCACCTTACAGCACACTTGGTTTATCTGCCCTCATTTTAGATGCACAGTGGCCATTGTAACCAGTGGTTGCTACATGAGCTTTAAGCTTTTGTCACCCATTTTCCCACAATACCAAACATAGAAGCAGTTGTATTATCATGAGCTTCAACCCTAGGTTCTATTTCTACAGCTATGTGGATCTTATAATAAAACAAGGAATACAAGTGAGCTTTTCCTTTAATGTGGAGGTAGTTATGAAGCCTAGTCTTGTACTGATGCACCATCCCTTCTAGGAGGAAAACAATACAGGAGGCTGCCACTTATGGGTCATTCTCTAAAGAAGTCCTTGACCTTACTGCTCCATCTTTGCTCCATCTTTGATATATTAAGGGATGTTAAAAGTAGGTTTGACAAAGAAATAACTAGAGACCAGCCACTGCAATAATTGAATTCAGACTCCTCTCAAATGGTGATCCAGACTGGGCATTATTACTGATTTCTTCATTTTGGAGCCTTTCCCAGAATCCAGACAAGACCATTTGATGAATGAAAACACTGAGGCTGGGATGAAGTTCCACTTTAACATTACACACCTTGGTCCAGGGAGAGCCAAGGCTCCAGCCTGAGTCAGTGTGCCCAAAGCACACATGCATACCCCCACTGTGTAAACCTACTTCCCTATGTAGCTGTTGGCAACAGATTGAGGGAAATTTCTACTCATTCCTCAAGACTAATTGTCATTGAGATTATATATTGATGGCTTGACTTTGAGTTGTCATCTAGAAGCAGCCGTAGATGACATCATGGGATCATTACCAGTTGTGAATTTCTCATGGCAGTGTTGTACCAGGAAAACTTTCTATGCAATATCCGCATAGTTCATATGGAGAGGTAGTACTAGCTGCACTTGTCATTGAATGGGTTTGGGACTCACACAACTCAGACATGGGAGACTTTGCCCATTTTCTAAGTTTCTGCTGTCATATATACAAAGGAGTGGCCCAGCACAACTGGTAATGGTAGATGAAAGAATAGCGTCTCAATGTACACTACTGTTCCTAAACGTATTTTAGGATTTCAGCTTCTTAAATTTTCAATTTGGGCAATCTCAAGGCCAGTGCTTTATGGAAGTGAGTTTGGATATAGATTTGGAGTAAAGGAGAGAGGCAAGTCATCAGATGGAAGAGACAGCTCTGCAGCTGGAGGAACGGCTGCAGAAGAGCAAACCCTGCAAGCACCTGCATTCCCAAAGCCAGGAAACCAGAAGAAGGTTTATAAGAATTGTCACAATCAAGCATTACAGAGCCAAACAGAAAAAAAGTCAAATCATGAAACAACCAGCAGGCAAAGTGTTTTGATGAAAAAAAAAAAGCCCTAATTTGGGAAGAACAATGCTTTTCTTATTCAGAGAAGTGACGCTATTGCAGTAAGAATCTGAAGATGGTCTCAGGTCAATTTCCATTCCTGGAAATGTTGTACTTCTCACTTGTGCATCAGTGGAGAAGTGACAGAATGTCACCCCAGCATTAAAAGACCTGCTGTTTTTGTAACCAAGCCAATACTAGCAGTCAATAGACTACAACACTAATTTCTACCTGCAAACATATTTACTGTTTGACCAACAGCTCTCCGTTGCAGAAATAAAGGAAATTCTACTGTCTTTATTATAGCACTTCTCACTGACTCAAAACTTGCTGGGTAAGTCTGCTGCTTGAAGTAGCTATAAACTGAGGTATAATTTCAAGAGGGCATCGTATTCAAGTTTTGAGCTTTAACTATCAGCAGGAGTGTGCTATATTTGGTGTAGTTTGCTTTAAAAAGCAGTGGCATAGTTTTGATATATTTTAGACATATTCCTACTATAAATGCCCAGAATTTTATGAATCTCTTACCTAGAATTCTTTCATATGGAACACCTCTCTCCCAACACTTCAAATAAATGAAGCATTACACTATCATAGTTGAGAAATATATATAAAGTATATATTAGTAATTATTGCAGTTATATCACATTTCTCAACAAATTTAATAGCCACAAAGGAATCAAAATGTTTCATTCAGTTACATAACCTATAAGCTAATTTCTAAAGAATTTGCTCTCCAATCAACCATACAAATTGAAAATGACATATCCATTAAGAGGTTATAGAAATACAGTTATAATATATTGATCCTACCGGTATTTGATGTGAAATTACTCATCAGAGGAAGTGATGATTAGAAATTAAAGATGTTGCTATATTTGGCAGAAAAGAACAGCAAGAATGAACTAGTCATCAGTTTACAAATTACAAATGTAAAGTAGGAAGTTCTGACAATGAAGATGAAAAGGCAGGGTCATGATCTAATTTATTTTTATGTAGTAGCAGATTTATCTTCATTCTTCAGTCTGAAACACTGGACACATGGTACAGTGAAATAAAACAGAGGGATGCTTTACTAGCTCATAGGAACCTTGTCTGTACAATGACTTAATGCACCAGACACCCCTGAGCCAACAAGAAGAAAGTTCGGCTGAAAACTAGTACAACCTTTGTTTGATGGCCTTTCAGCCTTGCTGTGTACCTGTGGTATCTACCACATCTAAAGGAACCATTGTAGAAATTGCTCTTACTATTGCTGTAGTAATAAGTGCTTTCCCTGCTTCTGATGTTGTCCCTTTCCCATCTGTTCCTTCACTGCCGCCAGAGTGATCTTTCTCAAGCACGGGTGTGATCACAACACTCCCCTGCTTAAAACCCTACATTGGCTCCCTATTTCCCTCAGGATGAAGGCCTTAAAAATAGCTACAAGTTCTGGCTCCTGCCTCCATCTCTAGTCTCATCTCTCTTCAATAATCTCCCCTCCACCAACTGCTCACTGCTACCCCACAACATATACACTCCAGCCTCCAACCCTGCCAGAATTATCGCTGTTTCCCAAAGGTACCTGGCTATCTCTCCCCCATGGATCTTTGTACTTGTTGTCCACTTCACTTGTCACAATTTTCTTCTTTTTTGCATGCTGGATTGCTACTCAGATTGATAAATTTTTAAGCCTTCCTTCCTGTCCCTAACCACTCCTTCACTTCTGTCCCATTCACCTATGTGACAAGAGGATTTTAGCTCTGTTTAAACATTTACCATACTTTAATGATTGACCTTTTTTAAAAAAAAGTGTCTATTGTGTGACCATAAACTACTAGGAATCTGGACTGTGTCTTGTGCAGTGGTCCACTTCCTTACTTTTGTGCTTGGCACATTGTAGTGACTTAAGTATCTGTCAAGTGGATGAGCATTGCACTGTTTGACTAAACATCCTTTTGTGTATAAGGCAGCTTACTCCACTGCTTACTAGCTACGTGGGTGGTTTTGAGCAAATCTCTTAATTCCTTTAGTTTGAGATAGTCTCTCTGTCAAGTCTCCTTCACTCCCCAGCCTCCCAGAATTGGAAGGAAAGGGAGATCAATGCATTTAAATGTGTCAAAAAACAGAAAGTTCAGCCACCATGTGAAGGATGAGCACCGGTCTGCAGGTTTCTTTTAGACAAGGTTGAGTGTAGCTCAGCAGAGCACTGGTCTAATAGATCGGAGGCCAAGGGTTTCACTCTCCAGGGAGACACACACACATGCACACACCATTTATAAGTAAAAGTGAGTTGAACAGGTGTAATACAAACAGATAATATATACTTGTGCACATTCTCCTTTGAAAATAAGTTTTTAAGTTCCTTTGGAGCTAGTGGAAGAACATATTTGGAGGGAAATTTATTTTTATAGATGTTTCTGTTAAATATTTCCTTTGTGTGTATTCCTTTGAAAGAAGCTGACCTCCTTTCTGTTTCTGCTTTCTTTCCAAGAAATGACTCATGCTTGTTTCTGAGAGCTCATATTTCAACATTGCATTTAAAGTTCTGACACACTTTTTAGTGAAGAAAAATGGAAATAATTTACTCTAGGAAATATGAAATATATCATAAAGCATTTTTTTCATTATTAAGAAAGATTGCCAAACCCAAGTCCGTGGATATTTGTTCCTTTCCAGAGTTTCTACACTTGCTCAGGTAGGAGAAAGAGTCTTCTATTGGCAGTAAACAAACTCTGCCAGCAATACTTTGTTCTTCCCAAAACACAGAAAACACCATGTTTCTACTAACACCAGCTACTTGTGTGTTGCAGCTACTTTCAACAATAAAAATAAGAGTAAGTTAAATTCTTGGTTAAAAAGGATTCTCTCATCACTTCTTCTAATCATTAGAAAGGCTGCTTACAACTGGGAAGACAGTACTTTCTACTAACAGTGACTCGCTCATTTGTTCATTCACTCATCAAATACACTCGTTGACCATACACCCGTCTACCAGACACTATTCCACATTCTTGGGATAAAGTAGTGAGCAAAGGAAATCCCCAGCTCTCTTCCAGATAGATGCACAGTCTTTACTGGCTTGAATCAGAAGATACCTTTCAAAATTGCAGAATTCATTATATTTCTTTGAGGCATATATAACTAACTGATGGTCTCATGGTAGAAAGAAGTGATCCTGCAGCCTATGACAAGTGGGAAAGGCAAAAGAAAAGTAGTTTGAGATTTGGCTGTCAGGATGTGTAATATAGGCCATGGAGAGCCAAAATGAGACTCTTGATGCCTTTTTAAGCCTCCCTTCTCCATCTGCATCTCTCATAGGCAAGTGACTGAAGAGCCCTGTCTGTCCCAGCTACATCTTTTAATGACAGGGATCTCGATCAAATTATATAACAATTAGGCCTCATTTTTCTCATTTGTTAAGTGAAAATAATAAAAGAACCTACCTTGTTGAGTAGGTAGGAGGGGTAAATAAGAGATTGTTTTGGGAGCTGAATAGATAGCTCAGCACTTATAAATGACACTTGACTACAAAGTCTAAAGACCTGAGTTTGATTCCCTAGTACCCATGTAAAGCCAGATGTGTGGAGTATAGCAGGAGGCCCTGGTATACTTCTCCCCCTCTGTGTGTTTGTCTTTCTTCTCTCTCTCTCTCTCTCTCTCTCTCTCTCTCTCTCTCTCTCTCTCTCTCTCTCTCTACTTGAAAATAAATAAATAAAAATAATTTTTGAAATGTTTAAAATGATTGTTTTGAAAGAGCTTAGTTTAAAATATGCATTAATAAATATTAGCTTACTAAAACGATCAATCTCTTATACTAGGATTTGTAGGAAAATGGATAGATCTGGAAAGAATTATATTAAACAGGTTTACACAGAAAGGCCAGAACCATGTGTTCTGTCTGATATGCAAATCTAGCTTGTACTATTTATATGCATGGATATAATGAAGGGGAAATGTGGGTCAAGCCTATAAAGCCAGGATGGTAGCCAAGAGTGAACATAAAGAGATGACTAGTAAGGGAGTTGGGGGGAGGTGAAAGGTGTTTACATATGAGTCATGTAAACAGGGAGAGGAGAGGAGGTTGGAGTAGACTCAGCTAAAACACACTTCTTTTGAAATAAAAAAAAATACTTAAAAAAAAAAAGAATTGCAATCTATCTACTCATGTCATACCCTGGCTATAAAACCATTCATGATACTTGGGAAAGGATGAAATCCAGTTCCATAGTAGAGCATTCAAGGCCCTTCACAACCTGACTAAATAAATCAGTTTGTTCACGTCTATTAAAAAAAAAAAAAGAAAGAAAATGCCAGAATGATACCTAAAGGTCTGTATGCTAACTAAAAAAATAAATTACATGTTAAAAGTAGAGGCATTATACACCAAAAGATTGTATTACTGGCACATCAGAGCTCAAGAAAAGGGAACTAGAGATAGGGCAGATGGGAGGGGAACCTTAGTTGCCACCAGCACCAGGAGCAGGGAGGGTGTCCACTACCAGGCAGGTTGTTAGACCAGGGGCACTCGGCTTTTCTTTCCCAGGCTGATTGTTAAACTTCACAGTTAGCAGACACTCTTAATCCCACAGTCTAACTGCAAAGGTATGCTTTTAAAAGATCTAATAAGTCATTGTTGTTCTGTCTCATGTTAAGATGGCAAGATTTAAAACAAAAGGTGACATGGGAAGTGGAATTTTGAATATCATTACATCTGTTTTTAAGACCAAGGGATTGTATACTTGGTATATGTTTGAGGCCTTGCCAGTGCCAGCCCACTCCCAGCAAGGAAGCATTGGCTGTCTAGCATATGCATGTCTACAGCTGTGTTGTATAATATGGAGTAAAGGTATATGTCCCTATTCCAGAGCTCTTGTTTCTTTAAAAAATCAACTTTATTGAGGTTTCTAAACTTTATATGGATAGCTTCCATAATTATAGACTATAAACCATTATGATTCCCTCCCTACCCTCCCTCATCTCTCTTCCCCTTCTCAATTAGTCTCTGTTTTGTTTTGGTGTCATCAGCTTTTCCTCCCATAATGTGTAAGTATTATCAGGCTCTGCAAAGTCATGAATAACAAGGCCATTTTGTGTCTGGAAGTTTGCCTTATAAGCAGTCGTATCCTTTCTTCGGCTCTTACAATCTTTTTGCCACCTCTTTCCCAATAGACCCTGATCCTTAGGAAGTATGATAGAGATGTCCTAGTGCTGAACACTCCACTCTGTGTAATGACCTTCTTCATCTTTCATGACTACTATTGGTTTGAAGTCTATCCTGTCTGATATTAGGATAGCAACACCCACTTGTTTCCTAGGCCCATTTGCTTAAAATACTGTTTTCCATCCTTTCACCCTAAGGATGTGTCTATCTTTTATGAAGAAGAGTGTTTCTTGGAGACAACAAACAAAAAGAACCTGCCTTTTAATCCAGTCTGTAAGTCTGGAGCATTGAAGCCATTGATGTTAAGAATGATTATTGAAAGTTGTGTATTTATTCTTGCCATTTCTTGGTTTTATAGCTTTTCCTGTTTTTCCTTTACTCTCTTTTATTACCTATTATTTGAATATGGTTTATTTTTTCTTATTTTCTCATGTATGGGTTTTTCTTTGTTGTCATTATGAAGGATCCCTTCAAGTATTTTTGTAGAGCAGCTTTTGTAGACATGTATTTCTTTAGCCTGTCTTTGTTGTGGAAAGTCCTTATTTCTCCTTCAGTTGCAATGGAGATCTTTGCCAGATATAATAACCTTAGCTGACAGTTGTTTTCTTTCAGAATGTGGAATACATCCACAGCTATTCTAATGGTTTGCCTTTATAAGTTACCTGTTGCTTCTCTATAACTGCCTTCAAAATGTTTTCTTTGCGCATTCAGTAGTTTAATTATAATAGGCATGGAGACATTCTCTCCTGGTTTTGTCTGGTGTTCTAAATGCTTTTTCTGTATTTGCATTAGTATTATTTTCCTTATGGGGGAAATTCTCTTCTGATTTTGTTGAAAGTATCTACTATGCTTGAGAGTGAAATTCTTCTCCTTCCAATATACCTTGGATTCTTTGATCTCTTCATAATGTCACGAATGTCTTGAAATTCCCATCATACTTTCCTATTAGTTTGTCCTTCTCTGTGTTGGACTGTTGCAGTTCTGCCACCTTGTCTTCCAGTTTTGATATTCTGTCTTCTCCTTGGTCCATTCTATTAGTGCGACTTTCTGCAGAGTTTTGTATTTGACTTAATGTGTTTTTCATTTCTAGAATTTCTCCTTGGTATTTCTTTTGCTTCTAATTCCTTATTGATATCTTGTATCAACCTCCTAATTTCCTTAAATCAGTGTCCTGTGTTCTCCTTCTCATATGTAGCCTAGTCTAGCTTCAGCCTCCCAAGTGGCTGGGTTTGGGACATGAGCTGCCACAACTGGGAAAAGTCACAAGTTTCAGGTGTCATGACAGTTTTGGAGCCGTCATCATCATGATCCAGACCCTTTCTGTCAATCCTGGACATTCCTTCTGTGCCCCCAGGATTGTGTTCTCCTTGCTGTCACCCAGTGTCTAGCTATCTGTACTATGTGCAGTAGGAATCAGAAACTGTGGCTTTGGCGCCCTGCTCCTTCCTACATAGTGTTCTGGAGGTCCTGTAAGTATGGTATATAGCAGTAGCCTCTTAAGTGCTAGGATTCTCTTGTTGGTCTGCACCACACTTTATCCAGCTTTTAGTCGTTGTGAATAAGGCCTTCAGCCCCTGATAATAACTACAAATATACGCTTCATTACCAGCATTGCTTGTCTCATACTTTGAGAAGCAGGGATAAATGAAAGCATTTTTAAAGGAGAGCCCCAGGGTTTTGCTTGAGCACAGAAAGAAAACCAGTAGGAGAGAGACTGGCTTACCTCCCCTTCATGAGGTTACCAAATCAGCTGGCTTGATCTCTTTCAGGCCTTTCCTCCTGGAGCCTTTCTTATGAATTATTTTACCACCAACCTATGTTCACTTTTTTGTCTGTTTGGAACTTCTTTCCAGGGGTAAGGGCTATGTTGCTTGTTTATTTTTATTTTACCAGTAGAATGTATTGTACATAATAGAGCCATGGCAAATACTTAGTGGATCTGCTTTAATTTTTTAGTCCTTTCCTTGGCTACTAAGTGTTTTGTTGCCAATTCTTTCATTCCACTATTGCATTACCTCTAGAGTGTTTCAAGTAGGCTTCCCTGAGCAAAATTAGTTTTGATGCTTCCTGAGCATTAAAACAATTCCTCATGTGACCTCTGAGTGGATTTCAAATTCTTTATGACCCTCAGCTCATGTAAGGTGGAATGTTTTGTTGTGCAGCTCTAAAGTGAAAAGTTAAATGAAACAAATGTGAGATTCCCTTTCATTTCTTTCATTCTGAGGTTTTATAAGCTTAGCAAATCCAGAAGAGCCTATAAGGAGTTGGGGTCACATGAGAGGATGAGGATGGAGAGGAGGTAGGAAAGCAGAAAGGTGCAGTGTTTTTATGCTGAGAAACTTATAGTTTCTCAAATAGAATGAATGTGGGGTAAGGAAGAAGAAACACAAGAGGATAATAGGTAAAACTTTTATTTGCAGAGGGGCATTTTAATTGTTTTATAAAGAGAATTTCAATTAAGACAGTCATTTTAAAATATAATTACGTAGCTTCTCATTTTCAGAATTGTTGATGAGATTGGCAGCACTTTACGTTGGGGGGCTGTAAGTCCCTGTTTGTGACCTGCAGCCCTCATTATGTCTGTTTCTGGAATCATTATTAATAATGCCCCTGTCTCCTCTCAGATGTGCATTGCTTTGAGCAGCACATTCTCTGATCACGGGTCTCAGGCCCCCAGGTCTCTCAGCTACAGCTAGAGCTTGGCTTGGGCATGGCTACCCAGTGAGGGTGTGGAGTCTCTGAGTGAGCCAACTCCTTCAGCAGTGTGGTCTCCAGCTGGCAAGGGCACTGAGGCCCATTCTAGTCCAAGCACTGGATTCTATATGCTTGAGAAGTTTCTGCCCACTTATATAAATCTTTAGCAGAAGCTCTAATTTCACCTCAAAGATATAAAAGCACCCAATTTGCTGTACATTTTCCATGTGCCAAACACTGAGCTGGGCTTAGGGTAGACAGAGGCAGCCATAACAAAGGATGTATAAGCCTTTGTCAGATCTGAAAACTGGGAACCAGTGCATAGCCGATGGTATTGTTATAGGATGCACACAGCATACAATGAGATCCCCTGGAAGAGAACAGTTGATTTGAAGAGAGAAGGAAAGAGGTATAGAACTTTGAGGTAGGCCATAAAGAAAGAATATACACATGCAGGGGGATTGGATGGTGGACCAGGGCATTCTAGAAAGAGGAAGAAACATGTGCAGTGATTCCTAGCCAGAAAATGCGTGGTGTGAAGGGGGAGGCAAAAAGTAGCCTCGTCTGACTATCCATTTGTTGCAATATACTAGTTTGGAACTGAGTGTGAGACAAGACCTTGGACCACATCCAGAGGGGTGTTGTTGTTAGAAGTACCAGAAGGGACCTTATTTCACATTTAGCATGGACCCCTGATGATTCCATTTGAGTGAGGTGTGGGTGTATTTTCATTCTGGAATTTTACACTACAACATTACCACATGCATTGACCAATTTCAATACAGGCTTTCCTTATGTTGCTTTATAATTAGAAGCCAGTGAATTGAAGTTCCACAGCGGTACATAGACTGGTAGTGATAGCTTTATGGAATTGTTTATTTTTAGTTTGGCAAAGGCTAGGCAGTAAATATCTCAATTAGTAAACTAAAGCAGCATGGATGAGAAATGCCCACAAGGAGATCAGGAGTTAGAAATACTAAGTCATTTAATTGAAGGAACGCTCTCCCTGCTTTCTCATTGTTAGAGCTTGGTGAACCCGCCCAGCATGTGTTTCTCCTGTGAGGTGTGGCACATGTGTTTACAGTGTTGCCAGTGATGAGGGCCTTTACCTTGCTTGGGTCCTTTTGTTTAAGATGTTTCTTTCTCTGTGTAGGAGCCATTGTGGTTGGACACTGATCCAATAAGATAGTTCAGTGTCCTGTCTCTGGGGTGTGGGGCATGTTGTCTTCTCTTGCAATTTCTGTCAATGTGACCCAAAGAGATTTTATTATTAAGTGCTGAGGAAAGTTACTCACTTTCATCTTCCAGTTCATATCACATTGTATGGCTGACGTGTGAAAGTACTTAATGAAACATGCTTGTGATACTGCAGAACCATTGCTGGTCTCTAGAGAGAGTTCTGCCTTATATTTGAAATAATGCTACATCTCAGAGTGAAACCAGAAGAGACCCACAAAGCCTAGCTTTAAAGTTTACTTAAACAAAGAATCAACTCCTGCTCTTCCTGGACTTCCTCAGTCCTTAGGACATACTGACCACTTAGAAGATGAGAGATTACTTTATTGTGCAAGGCAGTAAGAATGGTGCTTTAAAGCCTTAATACTCACCCACCATGACTCGGGGAACTGAGCGGAAGAGGGGGCGGAAAGATTGTAAGAGCCATGGTGGGGGAGAATATCCAGAGACATTGCCCACCTCAGTAACAACATGCAAAGGGGAGTGGAACCAGGTTGACTCCTAAACTATTCACAACCCCTACCCCATGGACTGATCCAGACTGCGCACGGAGGATATCCAACTGACCAGGGACAGGGAAGAGGGAAATAGGGGAACTGGAGACATCAACACATTATTCTCTTATTAAGTGTAGCTAATTATCAATAATAAAAAAAAAGAATGGTGCTTTAAAATTACAAAAAACCTGTAATCAGTTGTCGTGATGTTTTGATTTTTTTACTGCATTTTGACTTCTGATGTGTTATTTTACATCGAGTGAGGGGTTCTTTGGAGTCTCCCATCCTGGAGGCAGGGATACCTCAGAAAAATGACACTTACCAGCTATCTACTCTCTGTGGTCCACAGGGAAAATGCTGGGGTCTGCACACCTGCACCTGCAGGTTACATTTCTGTATGTCTCTTCTCTGTTTTGCAGACTGGAAAAAGATAGCATTCAGCAGAGCTTTAGCAATGAAGCAAAGGCCCAAGCCCTTCAGGCCCAGCAGAGAGAGCAGGAGCTGACACAGAAGATACAGCAAATGGAGGCCCAGCACGACAAAACTGGTGGGTGGTAGGGAGAGATTAGAGCCTGGGCACTCACTCACAAGCCAGGCCCACGCCTCACTGTGAAATGACATCAGGAACACCTGTAACCTTTGGCTGGCCGAAGGGAGCAGATGCTAACTACACCGGAGATTCCGAATTACATATTAGTTAGCGTTTAAAAGAGAAAATGGAAAGTATTGCCCACTGTCTGTTGATTTCAGAGTGCTGCTCTCACATCTGCTGCACCATCTGGATTATGAGTTTATTTACCTGTGTTCAAGAAACGTAAAGCTGAGAGAGACCACAACAAAGTAGAAAAACAAAGGGCTTGTTTTTGGCTGGGTTTTCAGGCACACATGTTATATAAAGAAAATAGCATCAGAAGCTCTGCGGGAAATGCTCTGAGCTTACAGTTAGAGTCTCCTGAATAGCATTGAACAGTTCCCACAGTACACACATTATAGCTTCTCTAAAAGCCTAATGAGTTTGCTTCAGCATCCAAACTGGAGAAAAGCTTTAGCCATTAATCGGTTCTTAATTCACTGTCGCAGCTGGATGTAATTCAGCGGCTCCAAATTGATATGTTCCTTTATTTAATCTTTGCAGCTTCGAACATTTTCAGCATTTGTATGATGTTCCCCCTCCCCCAGTCCAATCCAGAGTGACGTTTAATCCTTTGCATTCTTCAAGTTCTCACAACTGCTGTTCAATTCACTAATACAAGGCATTGACCACAGCTGGCAGCTTGGCTAAAAATTGCCATCTTTCATCACATTGGCACTATTCTGCAGACTGAGTTGGCCAGTAACTCTTTACCTTTCATTTGAAAGTAAAATGCACTTTGAAAAAAGGCAGTTTGATGTGTTCAGTCAGAGCATTATGTAGTGCCTTTCACTTTTGAGTTGTGTGTTCACAGACAGTGTTAGTCTAAACAAGACGGTGTCAGTCATTAGAATTCCACACCACATACTCCACACTGATTGTACTATTAAAGCAAAAGTTTAATTGATCCTGTCTCTTCCAGAAAAAATGTTGCTTAATTTTAGTGGCTTGATTTATTTTGCTTTGTACACTATATGCTTTTTTCAAACCATTAGCTAAAATTCAAAAGGAATAATTGCTTAGGGATAATTTTTTACAAGATTTAATGCAAATTATATTTGATGATACAGTAAAAATTATTTCCTATGCCATGGGTGGAAAAATGTGTAACATGTAATTCATTAAATAAACTATTAACTTAGAAAGAGGCAAATGTCACGGTGATTCAGGTAATTACTTCCAGAACTTTCATTTGAGATTTTTCTTCTCACGGAATTTGGCCAGACAAAACAAAAATTCACCAGATCTGTAGATATTTTTTCAGCTAAAAACACAAAGAGGAAATTCTAGGATAAATTGTTGTTTGTCTCCACTATTAGTAGGATCCTCCTGGATTCAAGGAACCTTGGGAAGAATCTTATGAGTATTAGATAAGTTTTTAGCTTTTAAAATCTTAAGAATCCTTCATTTTATTTTAGATCCACACAAATCACACTCTCTTTAATTTCTTTGACCAAAGCCTTATTAAGGCACACAGTATTAACAAATCAAAACCCTTAAGAAAATTACACATTTCATCTTCATAATTAGAGTACTATCTGCAAGATTCAAGCAGGGGTGGTGGGGGGAATGTGGTGAACTATGAGTAAAAATGAAACAAAGCCCGAGTTACCATGTAACAGAGAATTCCTTGATTTTAGTTTTGAATTATCTGGTGGTGAGAATTTTGACATTGTTTATAGTAAAATTGTCAAAATAAAAATATAATAACTTGCATGTTACAAAGATAAAATCATCTATGACTGCATTTGAGGTATTTGACAATTTACGAACATGTTAAAATGCTACACAAGCAGATAAGATAAAAAATGGTAATGGGTAGAATTTTATTATGAAAGTAAATGTCTCACAGTGTCTGGCCAGTTGATATGTCCTTTAGCTAAGGACACTGACAGCAGTCTAGTAGTTTCTAGGAAATGCGTAATGAACTACAATGCACTGTACATGTGGAAGTATCGCAGTGCTCCAGCCATAAAGATCTCATGTTGGTGGCACTTATTGTTTCTAGAAAATGAACAATATTCCTTGCTGACCTCCCAGAATACATTTTTGACAAAGTTAAAGGAAGAATGCTGTACATTAGCCAAGAAACTAGAACAAATCTCACAAAAAAGCAGGTAAGATAATACAATATTTTCAAAGTATTATTTGATTACTATAATTTAGCCTTAAAAATACATTTTACCGGGCTGGAGAGATGGCTAATCGGTTAAGGCATTTGCCTCCAGTGCCTAAGGCCCCTGGTTCAATTCTCCAGGACCCACATATGCCAGATCCACAAGGTGGTGGCCCTGGTGTTCTCTCTCTCTCTCTCTCTCTCTCTCTCTCTCTCTCTCTCTCTCTCTCTCTCTCTCTCTCTCTTTCTCTCTCTCTCCTTGAAAATGAATAAATAAAATAAAATTTAAAAAAATACATTTTACCATGTTGAAATATAATGTTAACATGTTATTTTCTAAGATTTTGTGAAATATTTTATATGTCTGGATATTTTTGTAATTGTCCATCCAGACGAATTCTTATCTTTGTATGTATATGTGTGTTCATGTGTTATGGGCACATGTGTGTCATGGTGCATGTGTAAAGAGCAGACATCAACTTCAGATGTCCACCTTTGCCTTCTATCTTCTTTGAAGCAGGGTTTCATTTACTGCTGTGGATAGCAGGCTAGCTGGCCTGCTGTCTCCTTGAGATTCTCCTGTCTCTGCCTCCCATCTCACTAAGTGTGATGTGCTTAAAGACACGTGCTGCTGTGTTTAGCTTTACGTGGGCTCTAAGAATCTACACTCAGGTCCTCATACTTGCAGAGCGGGTACTTCATTCTCTCAGCCCCAGAATACCTGTCTCTCTGTCTACCTACCTAATTATCTTTCTACCTATCTATCTAGCTAGCTATCATCTATGTTTCTATCTATCTATCTATCTATCTATCTATCTATCTATCTATCTATCTATCTATCATTTTCTCAATAAATATGAAATCAGGACCTTGTGTATTTTAGGCCAGCACTCACCATTGAGCTGGATCTTTAGCCCAATTTTGATTTTTTTTTCTCATAATAATGTGTACTTACTATTTATTACTTGGCTTTTGTAATGCTTAGAACTAAAAACAATGAAATTTCAGAAACAAAGGTCAAGATGACAATTATAAAGGATGCAAATAAAGTATAGATAGTTCAGACACTGTAATCTATTATCACAGCTCTCAGTGTACATAAGCTAACTTCAGTAAAAAAACATTAGGGAAATTAAAGAGGCAGAGGTGTTTGGCATACATTATTTTAAGTTCTCACAATATCTTGAAACAGGAATTATCTTCCTTTACAGATAAAGAAGACAGAAATATTTAAGCACCTTGCTAGAAGGAGAGCTACAGTTCTAACCTAGGCCTTGTTGCTACCAGCGTCTGTGGTCTCTCTTATAATCTTTCTAATACTTTACATATACTACTAAAGAAAGTCCAGGGCTGCTGGGTGTGGTGAAATGCACTTGTAATATAAGCCACTCAGCTTCTCAGCACACAAGAGGATTGCTTGAGCCCAGGAGTTTCCAGCCAGCCTAGATACAGTGTCTCTAATGAAAAAGAGAGGAGAGGAGAGGGGAAGGAAAGAAAGAGGAGGGGAAGCAAAGGATGGAGGAAGGAAGGGAAGGAAAGAGTTACTGTTTTTATTATTAATTATTTTGTGTTTTGGAGGTATGGGACTGCTTTAGCCTAGACCTGGAATTCACTATGTATTCTCAAGCTGGCCTCAAACTCAGAGTGATTCTCTTACCTTTGCCTTCTGAATGCTTGGATTAAAGGCATATCCCACCATGCCCATCTCACAATTTTATTTATTAATTATGGGAAAGATTAGGAAGGAAAATTAACCTTTAAATTCCTGTGGATCAGTAAACAAGATTTTCTTATAATGTCTAACCTGTGAGCTGTGCTCCTGGGCCCTCACTTTCCTCCTTTAAATCCATTTGTTTACCCCACGTGTGGTTCTAGTGACCTTGAACCTCAGCATGTTTCTAGTTCATGACCACTGCTCTGTAAAATGAGCATGTTCTTTCACACCTGACACATAGATGGCACCCAATGCATACTTATTGAATGAATGATGAATGAAATAAACAGGTGTAGTGCTAACCCACATGCTGACCTGATTTCTGATGCCAACCTGTTCCTTTGTGGATGACAAGTAGCATGCCATACAGAACGCTGAAGCTCAGAAAGAACCAGCTTTGAATCTTAGTGTGCCAGTCACTTAGCTGTGTGACCTTGGATACATGCCTATGCCCCCAAACCATAGCTTTGCCAGCTGAAAATACACTTTTTTTTTTTGAAGCAGGGTTTTACGATAACCCAGGTTGGCCTGGAAATCACTCTGTAGCCCTAAACTCATGGTGATTTTCCTACCTCAGCCTCTCAAGTGCTGGAATTCTAGGCACGAGCCACTATGCCTGGCTTATAGAAGCATTTCTAGAACTATGTTGCAGGATGACCGTAGGAACTGGGAGATGTACAATGATGAGCACACACACAGTGCTCTTCTTCAGGATCCACATATGGCTGGTTCCAGGACCTGTGCGTATACCCAAATCCACAGATACTTGAGTTCTTACAGGAAACAATATGGTATTTGCATAACCAGGCACATTGTCCCTATACTTGATTGTATTTTTGACAGTGCTGGAAATGGAACCCAAGTCCTTGCATAGTGCTGTGCTAGTGTCTACCTCTGGGCCACCTTGAGCCCCCTCCCGTGTGCATTAGATCGCCTATGGATTACATATGACCCTAGTATGACATAAATGCCATTCAGCTAGTTGTTATGTTGTGTCTTGTAGGAAATAAAATATGTGCATGCTCAGTACAGACCCAGTACTGCAATCTGTGGTTAGTGATTCCGCAGATGCAGAACCCACAGATAGTGCAAGCCAATTGTAAACACCCAGCCCCAGCGCAGTGCAGTGCAGCAACTGCTCCTGATGTCATTGGCAGCACTGTTTGAAGGGTCTTGGTTTTCTGACAGGTGTGAAGTGGGTGCCAGCCTCTGTAACAGCAAAGCAGCATGAGGAGAAGGTGGAGCTGGTTGGGCTGTGGGTCATGCTCTGGTGCCCGGCTTGCTAGATCTAAAGAATGAACTGGCACCTACATAACTTGGAAAGTTGATCACAACTAAGACCTGATGAGTAGTTAACAATCAATATATTAATGTTTTTTAAAAAGAAAGATAAAACTGTTTATGCCTCTCAAGACAGTAATAAATAGAAAAATTTTGATTTTTTAAATTAAAAAAACTTTTTATTGATAGCTTCAATAATTATAGACCATAAACCATTAAGATTCCCTCCCCACCCTCTAATTGATTTTGATCTTATTACCCCAACTATCCTCTCTTTTTTTAATTGATATCTTTATTGTCCAAAATTAGATACATTGTATTAATAAATATTATGTTGGTATCACCATTTCCCTACTCCCTGTCCCCAATCCACTGGGTATCCTCCTTGGTGGGCATACTGGATCAATGCATGGGGTAAGAGGTTATGAGTAGCACAGGAGGCAACCAGGTTCCCCCTGCTTTGTGTGCTATTGCTAAGGGGGGCAATGTCTCTGAATATTCTCCCCCACCATGGTGTAAAGTTTAATTTGTGTTTGCTCTTAGTTTCTCATCAGTCCAGTCTCTTTTCTCCCTAGCCTCTACTGCGATGTTTTCAGCCACTTCTTCATGCCCAGTTCACCACTCCGTTTTGCTGTTATCTTCTGCTGCAAAGACACCTATAAAACCCAAAGGGCTTTTATAGAATGCTTCTTTTTCAACTGAAAATTATAAATATAGTAATCCCTCTAAATGCTGCTGGAGTGTGCTTCTATACACACCCTTGGCCAGATTTTGAGATAAATAATAATTTCCTCTGTCCTTTAAAGTAAGGAAAATTTTAATGGTTTGAAAGTCCCATCATGGTGGAAGCTCAGACGCCAGAATGATTATTTAATCCCTATGGTAATTTTGGTCCAGGTTTTCCTCTGAACACTGCAGTAAAATTTTCCCTAAAAGTAAAATTTTGTATTTAGTTTGTATTGATCATTTAATAATACATCCTATTTTCCTTCCTTTCCTTGCTTGCCACATTTCTGTAAGCATTTTGCATTATTCAAAATGCCATATAAATGAGTGGACTCAGACTATTTAAAACACGCTTTTTCACTCACAGATCTAGGCATTTGACTAGAGCCCATGCAGAAGCTAGAAAAGCTGACAGTCTGAGCTCTCAGTGACTTCCTCTCTGCTCAACCTCCTAAAAGACTGCTATGGGGAAACATTTTGAAGTGTGTGTGTGTGCGTGCGTGCGTGCATGCGTGCGTGCGTGCGTGCGTGTGTGTGTGTGTGTGTGTGTGTGTGTGTGTGTTATGTGTTTTCTTGCCAAGTGGACTAGACTTTGCATTAGGATAGCGATGACTGCGCTGCTCGGAAGCCTCTGCAGCACACTCACTTTCTGCACCTCAGCCACTCCATCCCGTGCATGATGTGGTTCCTGCAACCGCAGGGCTTTTCAATGGCACATCTCATTTTATGACAAACTGAATGCTGATTCTGTGCATTTTTCTAGTTTGTTTTTGACCACCAGGCAAGAGAATTAATTCCATTTTGGTTTTAATTAGCACTAGGCAGACCTTCTGGCTGATTTTAGTGAATGCGCACATAAATTTTAGCCATTCTTTTGGTCTGTATTTCCTAGTACTCTGAAAGATTATACAGCTATGAGGTAATTTTTGAGGGAGGCAAATGGTAATACTTAAATGTTTTTGGTACAACTGATTTTTCTTTATTGAAGTGCAGGAAGTGTCCTCTCCTTCTGGGCTCTGGGATGAATCCGTAGCAAAATGTTAGCAGTGAGGTTTGCAGTGCACTCTGCACACTGGCCAGGAAGGCGCTAGGAAAGTTTGGGTCTGGGCAGGGACTAGCCTGCTCCCTTGGGTAGAGAGCTCCAATTCTACCCAGACATCTCGCACAGTCCAAGCTAGGTCTTAGCCGCCTTCCGTCTGCATGCTGCAAAGAGCAAAGGAACAGCTCCACTTCTCTTTCTCCTGTCATTGTCACTTGCTGGCTTGCTAGGCTTGTGGATTGATGTCTAACACTGTCCATTGTGTATTTGTGATTTGCGTTTTGTAATTAAGAGGAACAATGGGAGTCCATGGGGTCTCGTTATATATAATGGTTGGTTTAATTTGTTTCACTTCTATCTTGTTAATTGTAAATTGATCATTAAGATTTGAATTCTAATCTGTCACCAGGGTTGTGAGTATTGAGGCTAGAGCAATGATCCTGGTTTTAATCACTGATGATGAGAAACAAATTTTATAATTTTGGTACATATTGCAGTTCATATATTTTAACACTGTATTTTATGGTGTTATAAATATTGTTAAATGACTTTTAGTGTAGTTTTACTGTGTCGACTATAATGTATAAATTATATTACTGTTTTGGCAACAGTAGATATCCAACTGTGTGAGTTTAATTGAAGTAAAGAACACACACCCGGCTGAACTATATTTTTTCCCCTTGCATGTTTAGATGATGTTAGATTGGGAGGCTATAAAATTATATTCTACAAGAGGAGACGAATATTGGCCTTCTGCTAATTGTCACGAAAAGTCAAAACAGAATCCAAAAGAATAAAAAATTAAGGTGTCATATTTTTCCTTTAAAAGCAATTATCATTGTAATCTGAATTATTATAGTAAAATGTCTTATATTTCATACAAATGCAATTACATGATATAGCTGCTACATAAAAATTCACAGAAAAGTTCATGCATCTGTAAAGTTGGAAATTATCTAATTTTTCTATGAAAATGGGTTATAGCCATTTTCCCTTTTACGAGAGTAGTTTGATAAGTATGACTTTATGTTTCCTCTTTTAACTTTACAAACTGTGTGCCTAGATTGTGACTCTGCCCAGAGCAAAGATGGTGTCCATGCACATATAACAAATCTGTATTGAACAATGAAGTTGGTTGGCAAAGTGCCATTATAAAGGAAAAACATAAAATATGTAAAGCAGAAGAAAAATTTTTACAGTAACCCATTATAGTAATGTATATTTTACAAATGACATTTTTATAATTATATAAGACATCCTCAATGTAGAGAATTTGGAGAGTATAAAAATTAAGGAAACTTTTATGTGA
Source organism: Zapus hudsonius (assembly GCA_004024765.1). NCBI lineage: Eukaryota > Metazoa > Chordata > Mammalia > Rodentia > Dipodidae > Zapus > Zapus hudsonius. Next base: position 66,770 of record PVHP010002377.1, read on the forward strand.
TAGTACCATCTCAAGATAATCATTGTTACCTTTGGACATACTTATTTTCAGATATTTTCCATGTTGTATAAATGTGCTCCACATGCATATTTAGATTGTGATTGAGATGATTCTATGTGCAGCTTTGAAGCTGCTTTTTCCTCTCAATCATCTTACTGATGAGCATTTTCCTGTCAGTGCATACTCTGGAAACAAAATTTTAATTGAATAATTTGTATGCATAATAATTCATTATACATTTAAGATGTTTCCAAATTTAACTATTATGGATAATGACATGACTATCACTTATATGTAAGTTAATATTTAATAATTCCCTTAGTACAGATGCTAGGGCCTTGCTGGTTCAAGAACTATTAATATGTGTTATTACATTAATTATGCTCAGTGCATATGTGTCTATATCAATATGTGATGATAAAAAGTGATAGTTTTTTTTTAAAGTGAGAAGCAATATTGCACATTTTGGTGAATTACCCCTTTAGAGTTGGACAGACCAAATCTTAGGCATAACCTTAGCAAATCATTCAGGGGCATATTTAGCTCCCAGAAAAAAGGCAATGGGCCATTACCTCCTAGGATAATTGAGATCACGGAGGTAAAGGACAGATTCCGCTATTTGGTACAGAGCAGTGATGACATAAATACTCAAGAGTAGTATTGAATATTTTTATGCATTTCTTTAAATACAGTGAAATTGGCCATTCTGCAAATGTTTGTTGGCCTCATGTTTCTTGTACAGACATTCTCCATATCCCTGCACTTTTCTGAACTGGAACTTTGTGTGACTGGATGTAGCACTTTAGTGATACTCTTAGTCTTCATTCATCTTACCTTTTGTAAGTATTTCCCATTTACGTACCTTTTAATTACTAAACTTTGTTTTTAGGCAGTTTAGGCTCATAGTAAAATTGAGCATAAAGTACAACGAATTCCCATTTCCTGACCTTGACCACAACTTCCCCTGCCGGTATTTGCATTTTATTTTATTATTAACATCTGTTTTCAAAATCAAAATCACTTAGAAAAACACATGCCATTGTAAAAATTCATAAAATATAGAAAAAGATGGATAAACAATAGAGAAAAATTCCTAATCCTATAGCCCAGAAATCATCAGTATTATATTTGGTATACATACTCAAAACCATTTAATTGTAAAACGGAACTGCATTATGTATGCTGATTTTTAATGCTTCATTTTTCTTACCGATTGATCACATTGTGCCAATATATCATTAGCAAGTAGCAATGCCAGAACAATTTCTTGATTGTCAATTATACAAGTAATATAACCAGTCTCCTATTGAAGACTTATGCTTTATGTTTCCATGTACCAGTTTATTGAGGCAGATTATAGTGCTATAAGGAATATTTTCACATAAGCATAACTTTTTTCAAATATATGACTTTTATGTGTAAACATTTTCTATTTTTATATTGTTACTTCTATCTTTTCTTTGTGGCTCTTCTTTTAAAACATATCTCTTTGCTTGGAAGGTACCTGAGAATAGATATGACTGTTTTTCTCCATTTGTTTCCTAATCTTGTTTCAGGATAGTTTTTCTAACTTTTGGGAGTGATTTTAGCAAATGGTATAATAGGAGATATTAATTTTAGAAAGAGTATTAAATTTAAATACATATTATTATGCTTTCTAAATTTATTTTTAGATTGTGTGTGGATTTAAAAGCTTAAGTATAAGTCATTATTCAAACATGTAGACTGTTTCAAATGGATAAAATCTTACTTGAAGAGACAAGTGAAGATCGAATATTTGTGAGATAAGCCATGTTCTCACCTGTAAAGCAGTAAAAAAGGTGAGGCACGGAGCACAGTTCAACAGACCAGCTGTCAGCTACTAGCTACATAAAAGCCGGAGGCAGTGTCTGAAACTATACTAACATAGAAGAGCTGTACTGCTCATTTGGGCAAGCTTCCTTTGGAATGTCACTTGAAAAGAAATGAAAAGCAAGTTAGGAACGAGGCGAACTGAAGTGATACTGCTCCACCCTTTCCAGCCTCTTGGTCTTTGGGATGAACAATATGTGAGGGAAGATGCCCCTAGCCAGTACAAATTTTTTCCTGACCAGAATCAAGTGGCTGTTGTACCTAGTGGAGAGGAATACTTATTGGGAAGAGAACTAATTTTACATCAAGGGCCTTTTTTTTTTTAACTTCAGGGAACCAGCCCGTCATTAACCTAGAAACCACTCATAACACATGGAAAGTTTAAGCTTTCCCTTCTAATGCATGCCACCCAGGCAATGAAATGATGACTGTGGCAACAAAAAAGTTTAGTTAAAGCAAGGATACTCTTCTTAGGTGTCTTTCGGATCTGAAAATTTTGGGACTTGGGATTGTCATCTAAGACACTGAAGACATCAGCCATCACCAGACGAGATATCTGTGATCCCAAGTGAAATATGTGAAGACAGAAAGACAATTAGATGAATGGAATCTGGCTTAAAGTGGAGAAGATAAATCATGTATGTGTGGAGGTGATACACTTCTGCAAAGCATGCCAATCTACTTTCAGAATTCCAGAAAACCTTGAGAGTTGTGGTGGAACATAGGGCTAAAGCCAAAATTGAATATTCCACTTCCACCCCTCGCAGCCAGGTGACCACCCCTTCTCCATGCAGGAGACTATGCCCACTCTCTCAGAGATCAAGCCACAGGGCTCTGATTACAATGTGGACACTGAAGTGACAATAAAGGGATTAGGAGAAAGTCTTCATTGTGAAAGGTGACATTCTCACCCTTTCTACCCAGCACCTAGATTGCCCACAGTCAAGACTCTACACTGCAGCAGGACCCAGATGTCCCTGTTGAGAAACTGAATGACCACATAGGAAGGAATGACAGATGGTGGGTGATATTTGGAGGATTTCTTATCAAAAATGATGGCTTGGGGCTGGAGAGATGGCTCATTGGTTAAGATGCTTACCTGCAAAGCCTAACGGCCTGGGTTCGATTCCCAAGTACCCATGTACAGCCAGATGCACAAAGTGGCACATTCATCTAGAGTTTGTTTGTAGTGACTAGAGACCCTGAGGTGCCCATGTAGTCTCTCTCTCTCTCTCTCTCTCTCTCTCTCTCTCTCTCTCTCTCTCTCTCTCTCTCTCTCTCTCTCTCTCTCTCTCTCTCTTTCTCTCTCTCTCTCAAATAAATTTTTTATTGTCCATAATGAGTTACATTGTTTAGTGGGCCAACAATCAGTTGTTATCCCCAATTCCTCATTTCCCCCCCTCCCCATCCCCAGTCAGCTGGATATCCTCCTCCGTGGGCCATCTGGGTCAGTCTTTGTGGTAGGGGACCATGGATAGCCTAGTATTCATCCGGGTTCTTTGACCCAAGTGTGTTGTTACTGAGGGGTGCCAACCTCTGATAATCTCCCCCACCACGGCTCTCACAATCTTTCCGCCCCCTCTTCTGCTCAGTTCCCTGAGTCATGGTGGGTGACTATTAAGGCTGCTTTAAAGTTGTGAGCTTAGGGTTTTTTGTGTCGAGAATCGTTGGTTTCTGTCTCACTGGCTTATCTTGTGTTGATTGAATGGCTGTGGCTATGGGTCCCTTTTTCATCCCCTCATTCTCTGCAGGGTTCCATATGGATCCTCCACGATATGACTGTGGTGGCTCATCTCTTGCCAGGATCTCAGCTTTCTGCCTGTGGTCGGTTGGTAGGGTTATTTGGGCTACAGCTCTCTCGCTGCATCCTGAAAAAGGCTGCCACTCACTCTATAGTAAAGCCTACTATCTTAAAGAAAATAAATGTAAGCAACTACAAATGCAATCCCACTATGCTGTTTGGATAGTAAGGACCAATCTTTCAATGTTTAGTATGATGTAAACACTTTACTAAACCCCAACTGAAATTCTGGCAATTACATTGAAAGCTAGAAATGGAAGGGGGAGAAGTAAGCAGGTAAGAAGTTAATATTTGTTTAAATAATAAATCAATAGCAGTGTGTGTGTGTGTGTGTGTGTGTGTGTGTGTGTGTGTGTGTGTTTAGAGGAAAACCTCAGGTGTCATACCCCAGAACACTGTCCTGTCCACTGTTTTCTTTTTTGAGACAAGGTCTGTCATTAGTCTAGAGTTTACCACTGAGGCTAGACTGGCTGGCCCCAGGAATCCTCTCGTCTTTGCCTCCCCAGTGCTGTGATTACAACACACTTCAACACACCAGCATTGTTACATGGGTTCTGAGGCTCAAATTCCAGTGCTCAGGTTTGTGCAACAAGCACTTTATCTGTGGAGCCATCTCACCAGCCCCTGACACATTGCTATAATGAGGTTTGGTGGTATGAACACATCTAGAAATATGGAGGTAAATATCAGAAAATAATAGTTTTATAAGATTTGAAAGTATTTGTGATTATTTACCTTAATTTGGAGTCACAGACAGGAGATTACAGTTTTTCACTATTAGGCCTTTTAGACTTGTGTTAACCAGGGTAGAATGTCAGTCTGCTGATTTATAAATTGATTGGTTGATCCTCAGTCTACATTAGTACAGATCTAGAAAGAGATAGGTTCATTTTAAGGAAGTGGATGCTGCAATATTGAGACTTGCTTAAACTCGAGATCTTGAGGGTGGACAGAAAGCCTGGCCAGCCCTACAAGTGTAAACAGTATGCTGCAGAAATCCACTTTGCTCAGACATTTCAGTCTTCATCCTGTTAAGGACTTGAACTCCTGAGAAGAGGGTTGTGCACATTAGGGAGCATAATCTGCTGTAGCCAGCGTCTCCTCTTGCCAGTGCTAATCTCATCCTTAAGCACCCTCACAGAACCATACAGAATAATGTTTGTCCGAATCTCTGGACATCTACACTGACAGGAAAAAATTAACTATCACAGAACTATTTGACTTTTAGCTACTAAACCATTTTATGCCACTACATTGACTATGTTAACCAAAAGAAATTCTCTGTTATTGAAATCGAACCTGGAATGGCTTCTTTATGTTGCATAGGGACACAGGAAATATCTACTCTGTAAAACTAATTGTGAGGAGAGGAGAATTGGACATTATCTCTTTTGTTCAATTTCTATTGGTGTCAACTGTTATTCTCCCATCCAGAACCATAGTTCATTCACAAAGCATATATCTCTCTATTAAGCATTTTGAAATTATGAATTTTTTGGGGGGGTTGAGATAGGGTCTCACTATAGCCCAGGCTGACCTGAAACTCACTCTGCAGACCTAGGCTGGCCTTGAACTCACAGTGATCCTCCTCCTTAGTGCTGGAATTAAAGGCATGCACCACCATGCCCAGCTACTGAAATATTCTCTTTGATGTAAAATAATTTTTGTTATACTATTAGGTTTTAAGTATAGAGTTTAAGATAATGCCATGGCTGTATAATGCGATAATAGGAAACTTTAACATCCATAATTTCTGTGTTTCTATCTCTTTAGATCTGAAATTGCTCAGCTCAATCAAGAAAAAAGATATATATGTGACAAACTGGAGAAGTTACAGAGGAGAAATAAGGAGTTGGAGGAGCAGTGTGTCCAACATGGGCAAGTGCATGAGACAATGAAAGCGAGGTATGAGGGAAGGTTCACTAGTCAACTTGAATATGTCTTATTCACAGGGAGATCCTGCCGAGGCAGTAGAAATGCGGATCATTATACTATTCAAGTGTTTGCTCAAAATTGAATATTTTTCTGTTCATGTTTCTCATTGCTTTAGAATGTTCTTGTCATAAGCAGAGAAGGATATTCTTTTAATTGTGTCTTTACTATTTTCTAAATATTCAGGATTAGATTTACTATAGAATAGTGGGAGGAAACCATTTTCTTTCAGATTAAGTTTACACAGTATGATAGTATCAAGGAATCTTTTTTTTCCAGATAACAGGTTTCAGTGTTTTATGTAAGCTAAACCATGTGGCAATCTAGAGAAATTACTTTTTTTTATAGTCAGCTCCAAGTTGCTGGGATGAACTTCCAACCAGACATGGTTTATGGGAGGAAGGGCTTTACTTCAGTTTACAAATCCAGGGGGAGTTCCATCAATGGTGGAAGAAGCTGCTTACTTCCATAGATTCAAGCAGAGAGAAATGGCCGCAGCAAGCAACCAGCACTAGTACACATGCACACACTCACCACCAGAGCTCAAACTGCTCTCTCCACACTTTTGGACTAGAATGAAGATCCTCCCCCAAACACACCTTAAGGCTAGACTGCCCCCAATGACACCTCCTCCAGCAGCTTGCTAGAGACTTAAGAAGGAAGCTTAACCTTAATCAAAAATACTTGAGGCTATGGCAGACATACATTCATACCACTATACATATCTCAGCAGAGGTTGCATTGATAGTATTACTAAAATCTGAATTTGATTCATAAATCCATGGCTTCTTTTTAATAGCTTTAGTATGGGCAAGTCACACCTCTCTGAGCATCTATTTCTTTACTTACATATTGGCGCTGGCAAGCCCATTTTTATATAAGATCAAATAAAGACCCTCCTCAACCCAGCTCATAGAAAATGCCTACTAAATACCATCAGTTGTGATCATTCTTCTGCTAGATGAAGAAATATATTCCACAGGGACTGATGAATTTGTTCAAAGTCACATATAAAACGAGTGGTAGATCTTTTGACTCCAAATTTCTTTTCCTATTTATATGGTATATGGTTGGTTTTTTGCTTATAATAAATTTGGTCTTATTTTATGTATGTGCCATTTTTAAAAAAAATTATTTATTTATTTATTTATTTATTTATTTATTTATTTGAGAAGAGAGCAACAGGACCTCCCATTTCTGCAAATGAACTCTAGACCCATGCATCCTTTTGTGTATCTTGCTTTACTTTGATACTAGAATACCAATTCAGGGCCATTAGTCCCTGCAAACAAGTGCCTTCAACCACTGAGCCAGCTCTCCAGCCCCTGCATGTGCCATTTCTAAACTCTGGCAATGGATTCCTCAAGAATAAAAACCTGGACATTTTATAGCAGTAACTGGATCTCTGTAGATTTGGACCTTACGTGCAATCATACCCTCTGCAGCAGGCAGCTTTCCAGTCCAGTCTATCCTCCAGCCAACTCATTCCTTCTCTGTTGTGTTGCTGATGTAATTAAGGGAAAGATTCCCTTTTTACTAATTATGATCTTTACAATAGGAATATATCATGTGTGGTCATATTACCATTGGGTTATACTCTTATACTCCCCCAACACCCCTTCCATTGAGGGCCCTCCTCTGTGGGGTTATTGGTATTCACTGTGGGCTTATGAATGTATCAGTCAGTCTCTGTGGAGGGGGGGGGAACAATGCCTCTGAATACTCACCCTGTGGCTCTTACAATTTTTCTGTTCTCCTTCTTCAATGTTCCTTGAACCTTTGTGGGTGTGTTATAAATGTACTTTAGTGTTGAGCTCTCTGCAGCCTCTGATTTGATGAGTTTTGAGTGTCCCAATGTCTTTTGTCATCTCCCTGGAGCTGGTTGTCAGGCTAGCAGTGAAAGCAGCACTCATGTTTAAATCACCACTTCCTCTGTAATGTCTCCTGGGCCCTGGCAGATGTGATGGAGGTGGGCCATCTCATACTGATATATTTTCCTGTATTCCCTGCCATCTATAAAATAAAGTCTGATTCCCCAGCCAAGACTGAGACTAGCATGGGTCAAAGAGGATGAGCATCGTAGTTAAGAGACGTTAATGGGTATAACTTCTCAACCAAACACCAGTGGGAGTTTCTAGAATCTATGATCTTCCTGCCCATAGGATTCTCAATTGGGTCTTAGTACCAGCAGGAGTTCTCTCCTACTGAGCAGGCCTCCACCTCGATTTCTTTGTTTAAATTTAAAGTGAACACAGTGGGAAGGAGACAATGCATATTTTTACAACTTTATTGCTTGCTGTATGGAATAGAGGAAAAGCAGTCATAAAATGGTACTACTTTTTACCAAAATATTAATGTATAGGTAGATTTGTAAAGTAATGGTGATAGTTAAGTTTTGTTTTCAGTTTGACCTGTTTAGTAATCCATAGTAATCTTGGGTGGGTCTCTGAGGTTGCTTACAGGAAGGATTAACTAAAGGAGGAGGTCCCTCCTCCAGAGTGAGTCCTTCCTCCAGTTGGGTGGTCCTCCCAGTAGGGGGCAGGATGTAAGGAAGCTCCAGGGGAAAGCTCTCTCTCTTCCTCCCACCTGTTTGCTGGTGTGTAATTGTGTGTGTGTGTGTGTGTGTGTGTGTGTGTGTGTGTGTGTGTGTGTGTGGTGTTGGTGATGGCTCCTCTCTCTTTCCCTTTCTCTCTTCTCTTTCTCTCTCTCTCTCTCTCTCTCTCTCTCTCTCTCTCTCTCTCTCTCTCTCTTTCTCTCTCTCCTTAAACCTGTGAAAAAGGGTTCAGCCTCTTTCACCATTATGGAACTTCCCCTGTTTCTGTAACTTCAATAAAACCCTTCCTCCCATAACTGTGTCTGGTTTGGAGGTTCATCCCAGCAGTGTGTGGCTATGACAGTAATACTCATTTATCCACTTGTTAAAACTGTTTACTTAAACCCAGCCACTGTTCAAGGTCAGGGGTCAGCAAAAGTTTTGTTTTTTATAAAAGTCTGGAGAGTGTTGAGTTTTGGCCATGTTGAATTTAATGTTCAAATTCATTGTTCAAGTGAATAAGCAGATAGATGCAAAGAGCTGAGCTCAGGAAATAGGTCCAGGTAGAAGAATATCTGAATCCTTGGGAATAAATGAGTCATCAGAAAGAAACGGAATCAAACAGAAGGAGGGCTAGTGCACCTAAGGAATAGCAGCACTTTTAAAGGGAAGGGAACTGTTGGAAGATCATACTAAGGATATCTTTTTCCTTTATTTTTAAATAAGTACTGACTCACATACTTCCCCTAGAAAATAGAGCAGTGTGAGAGCCCCTCAGTATTGCAGCACCAAGGCCCAGAGTTGGTGGAGCCCGATTGAATGCTAGAGTTCTCTCATCTCTTCATACACTATCTCCACACCAGAAGTCCTGGCCCAGCTGTCAGTCGTATAGCTCTGTACCTTTCTTTTATTTTGGATAATAATATTTTACTTGAATAATATGCATGAGAACTATTTTCCCAAGACTTAAAGCTTCTGATTGAAATGTAACAAACTAATGAATTTAATGAATGTAATGAATTTAAATTTGGTAGTTCTTTCATAAAGTAGACATTGATATTTTTAATTTTTATTTTATATAAAATATAACAGGTTATATTCTTCCATCCCCTTGCACAGGCCCCCAGCAGCTAGGGGCCCTCCCACATAGAGTCATGATATCCACTGTGGAGCATGAAGCCCTCAGTTAATACAATCTTTTTGACCACTCTTCCACAATGTTCCCTGTGCCATGGAAGGCCTGTGGGCAAGTCTGATTTAATATTGAGTTGTGTGTAGCCTCTGTATTTCTGCTTTGATAGATTTTAATTGATCACCTTGTCTGTTCCCATCACCCTGGAGCTTTGTTGTCAGGCTAGCAGTGGGGGCAGTATTCATGTCGACTATCCCTCTGAAATTTCTTCTGGGCCCTGGAAGATGTGGTAGAGGTAGAAAGTCTCATGGTGGGAAGTCAGCTGTCTTCTTATTTTATCAATGAATCTTGGCTCTCATCCATTTTCTTTGCCATCTGCACTCTTCTGACCCAAGTGTTCCACATACCACCCAAGGGTGCCAGCTCTCTCCTGCCATACAAGTACTGCCCAAAAACTGATATTTTATCAATTCTTATGAACACTTGTAAAAAAAAATCTATTGATTATTTGTTTGCAAGGAGAGAGAAAGAGAATGAATGGGTGTACCAGGATCTCCTGCCCCTGCAAACAAACTCCAGACACATGCACCACTTTGTGCCTCTGGCTTTACATAGGTATTGGGAAATCAATCCCTGGGCCATTGGGTTCTGCAAGCAGATGTCTTTAATCACTGAGCTATCTCTCCAGCCCTTTTATGAACACTTTTAAAACCTATTAAGTGATTGTTTTCAAGCTACTGAAAGTTGGTGCTTATATGTCAAAACAACTTACTGAGATGGCTAATGCAGTATCCAGCTGCTGAATCACAGTGCAAGCTCTGATCATGTGACTACCAGTTCCGCTACATTTTGCGTGGTTGTACTGGGGTCATTTTATTTTCATCTGCTGCTATTCTAGCTTCTAATTACAAATCTAGCTTCATCACAGGAACTCAGTTGGCTTTAGGTTGTTTGATTCCCTATTACAGTCAGAATGGCATACTTGCATCAGTAGTGTGAGGGTTTCCCAAGGACTGCGTTTGGAGTCCTGTATGAATTGTAATCTGCAAGCAGGTCACCTGTACCTCGGGCTGAAGCAGTTGGGGAATCAGCCTTCTCTCTTACCCTACACCAGCAGTGTCCTGTGGAGAGGGAGGCTTCAGGATATGCTGCTTGAAAAATGTGTGCTTTTATAACTGACACCATACAAAACTTCTAGAAAGTTAAATTTATATGACCTTATTTCATAATATAGAATTATATTTTATGAAGAAAATGGTGCATGGTTCATGGAAGTCTAGAAAAGAACTTCATCACTACTTGTTTACTTGAGATTTGTCTTTGTTAACATTAGTTTGTGTCACCTGTCCTAGGATTGTGTGATTAGAAGCTGCCTTCCTTCCCCCCACGGACTTTAGCAGCAACCTGAGAAAGTTAGGTGGAGAACAACTAGGAGCAGTTTTAAAAAGTTTACCCATTTTCCCCAAATTATACAAAAAATGTAAATCAACTGAGGTTGTCACATCATTTCATTTGTGTATTGCCACAAATCTCTCAGAAGACAGGGAGCCATGTTTGTCTACTTGATGGGAACATCCGGTCCAACAAAAACTTAATAACACTGGGGGTTTCATCCTGTCAGAGTCAGGACTTTGTTATGAGATGATGAGTTATTTTAAACAGCCTTTGTAGTTGCTGTATATGGAACAAAGCAGATGTTACAATGACTGACCACCTGGGAGAAGATTAAATGTGAATGGAACTCAACAAAAGTATATGTCCATAGTTTACACTTGCCTATAGGAGGCCCAATATTCAGGAAAAGAAAAAAGACTGCCTTTCATTTAGTCATCAAATATGTATTTACAGCTTATTTATATTAGTCAGCTTTCTGTCACTGTCATGAAATACTTAAAGTGAATTATTAAAAGGTTCATTTTGGATCACAGTTTGGGGCTTCCAGTCCACAATCTATTTGGCCTGTTGCTTCTTTGGCAGGAGCTCATTGCATATCATGTCCAGGAAATAAAAGAAAAAGGAAGAGCTTGGAGTTACAGGCCTGTTTAATGACATGTCTCCAGTGACGTTCCTGCCACTAGGCCCCACCTCTTAAGGCTTTCATTACATCCCAATAGTGCTGCCCTAGGGACCAAACCTTTAAAACACATGCCACTGATACAAATGAGATATGTCACTGATCAAGCAAACATCCTTGTCCTAATGGGACTTACATTCTTTTAAACAACCTTCAAGGTTGAATCCTGTGTTCTTAAGGACTAAGGTGGAAAGTAGGGAGACTGTGTACATTGTAAGATCACAACCCTAGAACCAGGTTGAGTAGGGTTTCCTCAGTCCACTACCTTGTAACCATATAGTCATAAATAAATTCCATCATCCTAAACTTCATCTTTAGAAATTACTTTTCTATTCTGTAAAATGATACCTTGTAAGTTTGTAAAAATTGCCTAAATGCTCCATGAAGGCTTAGAATAGTACTTGGAATGGAGTCAGTGCTCAAAAAGTGTTTTATACTACTGAGTAGGTGTGCAGTATCCTTCAGTCAACAGAATCAGAAGACCCTTGACACACGCTGGACTGTCTTCAATTCTGGAGATCCAACAGGAACTTCCGAAGCCTCCATTCCAGAACATTGTTTATTTACATTATGAGTTAAATTGGTTCTTGTGATTTAGTCTGTGAACCAAAATACCATGTTTACATAATGTTATTTCTAAGGGAAAACGCCTTCTGAAATTTGAACTTAGCTTTTGATTTTGAATGATAGGGACTATAGCTTGGGATGTAGCTGTGATGTTGTGTCAGTGTGTGAAATATGCAGGGTACTTAGTGTGTTACATTTTCAGGATGAGCCAGCTCTAAGTCAAATTTCAAATAGGATAGATTTTCCTAGTTGTTTAACAGTGAGAAAGGACCAGTATTATCCCAAATTAGATGTCTTGAGCCAGTGAAGTGACGTAGCGTGATACCTGGGTGAACAAAAATATCAAAAGATGACCTATTTCCCTGGAGAAAGACAGAGCCATGGAACCTCTGCTTTTTTTTCTCCTTTCCAGAGTCATCCTCCCTGCAAGTGTGTTTCTGTCATTGCCTTGTTGTTGTTGTTGTTTTCCTGCATTCTATCTTGACTTCTCTCAGCCTGGGTACTATACTCCATACCCAGGACTCCCCCTTGGAACAGACTGCCCAGTAAACGCCACCAGAGACTGGTATTCCTTTTTCCATAAGATTTTGAAGCAATTAGTGTTTTCATTCTTTCATGTTATTTTACTTCCTCTATTCAGTTTCTAAGCAAATAACTGTCATGTCTTCTCTGAAAACATAGCAAGTTACAAAAGGAAAGTACTTTGACAGAAAGCAACAGCAACATGTAAACCAGCCATGCTCCCAGTTTAACCCTGAAACTTGGACTTGGGCAGGCCAAGAAACTTTTAGCCTTAATTTCCTTATCCTTAAATTGGAACTGAATGCCATACCAAATAATTATGGGGGTCCAATCATATCATGTGTGTGAAAATTTCTGAAATGAAAAACACAAGTATTAAATATATATATATATATATATATATATATATATATATATTATATAGTATTATATTCAACTAAGTATCAGCATTATGGAATTAGTATCTTTTGGTGAATAGTACCTTATGATCTTTGACCTAAGACTGGCACTTTTTAAATATTATATTTATTTATTTGCAAGCAGAGAAATATATATATGTATATTATATATATATATATATATATATATATATATAGAGAGAGAGAGAGAGAGAGAGAAAGAGAGAGAGAGAATGGGCACTCCAGGGCCTCTAGCCACTGCAAATAAACTCCCTATGCATGTGCCATTCTGTGCATCTGGCTTTATGTAGGTATTGAAGAATTGAACCTGGGCCATTAGGCTTTGCTAGCAAGTGCCTTAACCACTGAGCCATTTCTCCAGCCCCTGGCACTTTTTTGTTGAAGAACCTATAGTAGAGAAACTGTTTTAAATTTAATCATCATAGCAATTTTATTGGTATAGTATTTTTGTCATTTGTTTTCAGAAGGGGAAACTAAAGCTTCAAAAGTGTGTATCTTACCCAAGGTCATAGCTAATATGTGGTATACAAGTCTAGGAATGCAAGGTTGTTTGATGCCAGGCTCTGTGCTGTAGCACCTATCTGAGTTTCCCCAGCCAGTCAGCCTCTGAACTGGATTCAGGCTCCAGGTGTCCAGGGTCTCAGCTCACAAAGCTCACTGGCAGATCTTCCCAATCCAACTTGCTGCATCTAAGAGTCAAATTGTCTGGTAGGGGCGTTTCAGGCTAATGTGCCTTTGGGATCTCCCCAGGTTACAGCAACACTAAATGAGCTTTTAAAATGACTTTTTAATTACTAATGGAGCATATGGTGCCTGACGGTTAAAAACGTGCAGTTTATGCAGACTTTCTACCTGGGTTCTGATCCCCAGCTCCTTCACTGAAATGGCTGTTAATCTGGGCAAGTTGCTCTTCCTCAAAGTGAGCTTAGAGTTTGCTTGGCACATAGGAGACTATCTATGCTTTTGTAAGTGAAATAATAAGTTATTGGGTTTTATTTTCCAATTCTAACTTAATAGTATGTCATTATTAAGTTAGGAAAACCAAACAGAAAGACTTCCTTTAAAACTGAATAAGCTCTCCTGATAGCGCTACAATAACATACTTTCTCAGGAAATACAAGTTTTGAGCTACGTTTGTGGAAATTTGTTCTAAGGTCAATCTTTTTCACCTCACATGGGAAGGCAGTGCAGCACTTTTTCAGAGAACCCGTGGGTCCATTCAGAGAACTTGCTAGAGTTCCCTGCAATGGCTTGAGGCCATGGCCTTGGTCTTGGAGCTGTGTGTGCTGCCCTGCAGTCAGCAACCCTCCATTGTGCTCTTACCTCTCTGAGACTGCACAAAAGAGCATCATCCAGACTCACAGGACACGGTAAATTCACTGCTTTGTGGGATAACATGCCTTTTGACATTTCTTTGTTCATTTTGAATAAAATAACTTCTGGGGGTGATTCCACAGAGGAGAACAATGCCTTTACTACTTTCCAAAATGCTTTTCTTTGTTTAGTTGAATGCGTATATTCATAGGGAAAAACAGTTGCATGATTTTGACCATATATAACCTGCATTCTGCTGGTGATAGAAGCTTAACAGATGAAAGAGACTGGCGCTGTGATAATAGCTTCACTATATATGGTGATAATTTCTGGGTTATTGTTTCTGGAAATTAATTGGTTTAAAACAGCTATTATCTATAATTTTTGTATATGAACGTGGGCAGATCTATTTTCTTCTTATCATCCATGGTAAATATACAGCCTTTTAAGGAGCATGTATTTTACAGATGTTGTATATAAGTGTCTAAAAGCAGCATTAGAGTAGCTTTGACTCACTGTTCTGCATAAACATAAATTTGAATGCTTCTATCTAGGCAAACGGTGGTTAAAGCAAGTAGACATCTGTCCAGCTGATGATTGGCTAAGGGGAGCTCAGCCAGGCCTCTGGCCAATGTGCTGTCCATGCTGAATTGTTCCTGACCAGCTAGTGCTACCCATCTGCTAGGTACTCATCGCCTGTTCTTTGTCTGACACTTCCCTCACATGGATTTCCTTCGATCCTCATGGCGCTGTTACCTTGGCTCATCTCTGGAGTGAAATCTACAGTCACATTTCATGCTTTAATTCAGTGAAATGGTGTGCCTTGGGTGTGGCATGCTATTTAGCATTCCCGCACCTAAGCTTCTATTCAAAATCTGATTGTTACTAATTATGAAACATGGAATTTTAATCAACCATCTAGTTGTCAGAAAACTCTGGGTCATTTGAAATATATAGATATGTCATGTGGACTTTGGACTACCTTAATGTTGAGGCTTTTCATGCAAGTTAGACAAGCACATAGGAAGAAATTCTGACTGCCTTTGGGAGTGACTTTGGCCCTCGATAGAACTTCTGAACTTTGCAGTAGAAATGCATCATATCTAGGTTTGTTCTTTAGCATCCTAGAAACTCAACCACAAGTTTGATGAATCAGAAATCTTTATTCACAGGCCCAAATCTCATTATATTCAATACATACATCTAATATATATATGTCTGTATTAATAATGCCAGTGTTCCATGGCAAAAGAGGCTCTTTTTAAGTCTGAAATGATTCAAACCTTTTATTTTCAATTCCTAAAATATTTCAAAATGACAGTAAAATTACTCCATGAGGCTTATAGCTGAGTACAAATCTGGCTACATACGATATGGTCCATCCTATTATACCCAGGGGTGGTTTTTACACCTGTATCAACAGTGTTTCTTGATACCAAGGGTTTCTGAAAAGATTTTAGAAGGGTAGCAGCTTTGGGCAGATGTGCATCCATACCTCTAGTATTACTACTGGCTGTAGCTTAACTATAAAAACCATGTGGCCATCTGGGTAGCAAAATGCCTGAGGTCTGCCTATGCCCCTGATCCTACTACATGTGGAGGAGATGTGCTTGACTTCTTGGACGCCAGATTTATATAAAGGAGGTATGTCAGGCAATAACTATGTGGCATAAGGCTGGGATGTGTCTGCAGCCAGCTTCCTGGGGTGGCCTTCCCTTAGACAATCAAGTGTACTATTCAAGTGTGTCACAATGTCACTGGATCTCTTGTCAGTTCTATCTGCAGGGTAAAGCCATAATTTTCACAGATAACCTAATCTGTAGAAAAGGACATTAAAGACAAAGAAAACAAAGTGGAACCACAAAAGTCCTTTCTCCTTATATGTGGAACCTGCCCTTTCATTTCCCTAACAGAGAAAGTCCAAATTAAGATCTCATGGTCATAGAATTTTCTACTATCGAAAGCTAAAGCTGATTTCTTCTCCTTGGAGAAAAGCTTTAGGATCAATCATTGAGATCACATCTTTTTCTTCATTCATGGAAACATTGAGCTGTGTACCTCCAGTCGGAGCTACTAGAGTTTTTGCTGATTTGCTTGGCATATCTCCAGCAAAATAGTCCATTAAAATTCAAATCCTTTCCCAATAATTGAGACAATCAGTTTACATTAAACAAGGCACAATTATAATTTTATGTACAATTTAAATTCTATAGAAAATAATCACTGTGCCACAAAGAGGAACACTTATTTTGATGCAAAGGAGTGTTTTTATATTCTGTATTAAACAAATCTTTCATATTTTCAAAATACTTCCCTCATTAGCTTTGATGTAGAGTAGCTTTGCTGTGTTCCATTTTGACGTAGGCTCAAGTGTGTGCCATGCTGCATGCTTGATAACAACATGGCTTTCTCTCGGTGGCATTCAGTTTGGGAGGGTAGACACAGAGTAAGGTGGGGCTTGCTTGCTACTTAGATGGAGTCGTTCTTATAAAAAGGGCAGATGAAGCAGACGCACACTTAGGTAGATGTCTGCATCCCAGCACAAGGAAACAGCATACTTGTTTCACGTACCTTGTTGTCATAGATCCTGGCTGGTGTGGGGGATTCTAAAGATGGCTCAGAGGGACTTTGGGAGGATTCTTAGGCCTGGGTGTATGCCTTTGTGCTGAGAAGTTGCTAGAGAAAGCTCAGATTGAAGCAAGAAGCCTTGCAGACAGCCGGGCTTGTGAGTGAGCCTCAGTCTGCTACACTTCTCATCTGTAAGCTCTCAAATAGGCTGCTATGCCGGTCAGAAAATCTAGAACACTGGAGAAATATTATTAGGAAGAATACAGTAAAAATAATGACATGATATAAAACAAATCCTGTCAGAGCCCAAGAATATATTTGGCTTCCACTTGCTGTGTCTGTCTGTTTCCATCAACGGTCCAGAATAGAAACCGGATGTTTAAATCACTCTCCCTTTCACATGCTCTCCTCCCTCCTGTCTTCCTTCCTCTTCGGTATTAGTAGACTTACTATTTTTATTATTTTTTATTTATATTCCTACTTTTCAATATTTGCCATTTGTGTGGATAACACATTGATTTTTAATGAAACATTTTCAGACTCTTGGAACTCTTGTAATAGCTGAATCATAAAAGAAAACTTGAATTTGATATAGACTCCAAGGCAGCTTCACAGCTGCCTATTACAGTGTTACATTTCCTTCTCACAAATGGCAAGTGGGGATTTTAAAAGATGGTGCATAATTAGCTGAAAATCCCTTATCTTTGTGTAGAGTCTAGTTTGTATAGTTTTCTTGGCACAGAAGGTAATTCAGGCACTATTTAAATTAGTAATTAAAGTAAAAGAAATAATGAAACACTGTATTAGTTGATAATCTGAAACACACTTTTTCAAGCCACATTGCTGCTAAAGCAATTCAGGTATGATTTAAATTTAAATTGACTTCTTTTATTTTGTGCTGAGACCTGTACCCAGTGCCTAAACATGTTGGTCCAATATTTTTGAACTGAGCTACATTCCCAGCCTTCCAGTTGACTTTGGGGCTTAAGCTTATTTTTGTTCTGTTGAAGAACTAAAGACTTTAAATGAGGTGGCATTTGTCCTTTGGCTAGGTTATTTTTCCCCAAACAATAATTGTTCTTGTTTTGTATATGTAAAATTAAAATGAATGGCCTGGGGAGATGGCTCAGTGGGTAAAGCACTCAATGTTCAAACTGGAGTACCTACAGAAGTCATTGCTGGCTTCTGTAATCTCAGCATGCTGGAGTTGAAAGGGAGATGGGCAGGGGGTAGGTAGAGATAGAATTCCCCCCAGAGTCTTGCAAAGAGCAGTGGAATAAAAATCCAGAGGAGTAAACCCTGCCTCAAAGACAAGGACCAACCTGAAAGTTGTCTTCTGACCCAGACATGCACACACCTGCATCCACACGACTACACACACACAAAAAAAAAAAATACTACATTTTAAAAGTTAAGATGAACGCTGCAAATGTCTTCCATAACCAGATTGCCTGCTTCCCTCAAGCTGTAGCGTTGCTGGTGTTTATATCTACTTTGAAACTGTAAATTAACACGGGTACTTTTATCCAAAGGTTTTTCTTTTGCCTGTGTATATATGTACATAGTGTGTGTGGATGCACATGTGTGTGCATGTTTCCATCAGAGGTTGGTTCTGGGTATCTTCTTTCATTGCCCTCCTCTTGATTTTATTGAGGCAGGGTCCCTCAGTTTAGCCAGTCTCCCTCGCCAGCTTGCCCTGGGGATGCTTGTCTCTGCTTCCCAAGCACGGAGATTACAAGGGGCTACCACACCCACCTGGCAATGGCATATCTTAAGAGGTGGAGTACTGAATCCAGTTCTCATAGGTGCACAGCCAGCACTTTAACCACTGCGCCATCTCCCCAGCCTTAAAGTGGGTTCTTTTCTTACATAAGCATTAATATTTAAGATACAAAATAGATCTTTTTGGTTCTTCAATTTAACTACACATTAACTGTATGTTGGAAACTTAAATTTTAATCTTTGTCTTTTCTTTTTTAATGAAAATTTCTGATTTTACTTTTCTCAAGTAAATTTACTTATTCTCAACATGAGTAGTGAATGCATATATTCTCTTCCAAATGTTTTGTATATATCATATCTTTGGTGATTAATAACTGTCTCAGAGACCTGTGTATTGTATAATAGTCACTGCAAATGATGACACCTTGAAGATCAGAAAAAGCCAGAAACATGATCCACTCTAACTTCTGCTCCTATACCTGCACCCACCTCTACCACATTCCAACACATTGTGTATATTCACCCAAATCCAGCATCAACCCATTCCAGTACACTCACTTCATATATGCACCTGCACCCACCCCCACCTCATTCCAGTACTCTCACTGCATATGTGCACCTGCACCAAGCTCCACTCCATTCCAGTATACTCACTGCATATGTGCACCTGCACCCACATCCACCCATTCCAATATACTCACTGCTATATGTACCTGCACCCACCTCCACCCCCATTCCAATACACTCACTGCATATATGCACCTGCACCCAGCTTCACCCACTCCAATACACTCACTGCTTTATGTACCTGCACCAAACTCCACCGCATTCCAATATACTCACTGTATATATATACACCTGCACCCACCTCCACCCATTCCAGTACACTCACTGCTATAAGCACCTGTACCCAGCTCCACCCATTCCAATACACTCACTGATATATGTACCTGCACCCACCTCTGCCCAATTCCAATATACTCACTGCATATATGCACCTGCACCCACCTCCACCCCATTCCAGTACACTCACTCTATATAAGAGAAAACTAAGGCCAACGGAGAAAAAAAATCTGCTTTTGGACTTGTGAACTAGTGTTTTCTACTGTACCTCTGCAGTAATAGCATGCTACCAGTAGTAGTGAGGGGTGTAGCCTGATGATCAAAACGAAAACACTGAATGGACATGAGTCAGCTGAGCAGAAGTCATCTTATACAGAGAACTTGAGAGCAGAGTTGAATGATTGATTACAAGGTAAGAAAATCTTTAAAAGTACAATGGGTTCAGATACCTTTCTTATGAGTGGGTCATCTGGTTAAAGTGCCATTGTTTCTTCTGGATTGGCCACACTCACAGTGGGTCTTTGTTGTGCTGGATTTTGGTTTCCTTTAATGAACTAAAACATACAGGCCCTTGGAAAGTAGCAGCCATACTGAATCTTGCCTTTTAAAAAGATATTATCAGGTGTGGTGACACACTTCTTTGATCCCAGCACTTGGGAGGCAGAGGTAGGAGGATCACTGTGAGTTGGAACCCAGCCTGGTACTACAGAGTGAGTTCCAGTTCAGCCTGGGCTAGAATGAGACCCTACCTTGAAAAAATGTCTTTTGCATTTATTTCATGCATACCCAATTCAACAGACTTACTCTTTATATGTGTAAAAATCCGCTTTATTGAATTTTTAAAACTCATTCCACTTTGTTTTTATAGAACCAGTAATTTTTTTCAATATTCATATTTTGAGTTCACTGAACATTCACTTGTATTTATATAAGCTGAATAACCAGGCTTGGGCAGAAACATAGCGGAATCAGGGACCAATAACATAAGTGGTGGGAGCAGAAGTGCCCTTTTATGCTGAAGAGTAGCAGTCATGTGTTGTGTCTGTGCCGATGAGTACAGCGTGTGTGAACATCATCCCATATGTTTGACAGAGATGAGGAAAATGTTGGTTCACTGGGTGATTAGAGTGAGCAGCGATCCATTCAGAGAGCCGCTGCTGTACTCTGGAAGGAAACACTGGAGCCAGACAAGTGAATGTGTTCAACATAATGACTGGTTTATAAGAGGAGTCTGAAGTGAAAGGGAACCTGGAACCAGAGAAAAAGGAAACCTTTCCTGTTCCCTCAGTTAATGCCAACCTCACCTTGCCAGAAGCCAGGGCAGTGGAGAATTCTTATGCCAAGCAAACTCCACAGCTGTGGGCAGAGGGCCAGTGACCTCTGTTGAGCCTGAGGAGTCACCCCTCATATGTGGGTCCCTGTTGACTTGCTGCTTGCCAGTGCTTTCCCAAAGCATGGAAGGCTTTTGGCCTCTCCCCTCATTGCCTGCACCAGACCAGATCAACTATCCCATCTCCAGCACTGGCTGGCTTGCTTTTTTTTCTTTCCTTTTCTTTTTTCTGCTTTCTCTTTCTTCTTTAAATTTATTTATTTTTCCTTTTTTGACTGGTTCTCACTCTGTAGCCCTAACTCACCTCAAACCTCAAACTCAGTCCTCTTGTTTCAGACTCCTGAGTGCTGGGAATCTAGGTATAAATCACCATGTGCACATGTGCAGACATTCTTAACACCACTATGCAACTGCAAGTTTGTTTGATCAAATTTACAGTAATTTATAATAATCCTTAGAATGCCTGACTTGTACTGGGTGTGATGCTACATGCCTGTAATCTCAGCACTCTGGAGATAGAGGCAAAAGGCACTGCAAGTTGGAGGCCAGCCTGGTCTACATTTGGAGTTCCAGGCCAGCTGGGGCTAAATAGCAAGCCCTGTCTCACAAAAACAGACAAGAACATCTGACTCTTAAGACCATGAAGTCAGTAGGAATTTCAAATCCTCCCTGTATCTCTTACACAGAACACAGTGCCTGGCCCTTAGAAGGAGTTCACTGATGAATGCAACATCATCTTCTTTCATACAATCACTTTTCAAGTTGTAGAAAGACATAAATAAGACAAATACAGAGCATGGTTCATATTGTAACATTTGTTAAATATTTTACAACCTTTCATCTATATCCTCTCATTTGGGAAACCTCCCAATATATGTGTCTCTAATTACTCTCATTAAACAACATCAATCTAAAGTTTGGATGTATAATGATGTACACCCAGTGGGCACTCAGCTACTAATATTAAATATGATTTGATCTCATTAAAGCAAGAATAACTCCCTCTATGTAACAACTCATTGTGTTATCAGTGGGTGCTTATTTTTGGAGGTCTGTAGGTCATGTTTAATGGAGCTACTTGCTAAGGTTGTTAGCAGTTACATAAAAACATAAATCTGTTTTCGCCAATCTTATGGCAGTCATGTGAAATGAGGTACATATTTTTGAAGGTTCCATTTTCCCAAGTTTCCTGACAAACTAATGCATGATTGTTAATGCAGAAATTTTTTTCCATATTATAGATGAAGGAGTAAGATGGAGGTTTGGAAACACTTCTTTCACATAACCAGGTACAACAGTCTTATAAGGTGATCATTGTAAAGAAATTATCATTTCTTACTCAAATCAAATATATATAGTTTCTCCCTTATCTTTTAAAATAATGATTTTTGTGACCTGTGTCTGGAAGTGTTCCAGTTTTTCAAAGTGGCCCTTAACACTGTTGCTGTTTCATTTCATATTTTTTTCATTTGACTGATACCACTGTGTTCCTGGACAGGGTCCTCTCCTGCTGGGCCCTGCTGGATCAGGAAGGAAGTCCTGGACACTTCTTGGCTTTTTGCCTAGAACAGGGAAGACTGAGTGCTGTAAATAAGGCTTTTCATGCAGCCCCTTGGCCCGTTTCCATACCCCATATTGAGATTCTAGATCTCCCACTTCAGTTCAGAGACCAAATACCTCCATGAATAGCTTAAAAATGTGTTTGGACCTCATCTCCAGGTATTTTACCCTAGAGATTTATCAGAGTGAGATTTTTGACATTGGGTGTTGTGGTAGGTTTAACCCAAATATACTGTTACCATAAGCTACTCACTCCCTCTAACTCTTGCAGTAAATGTCTCTATTGTCTAACATGTAGAGCACTGTATCCATGAGCTTTTCTGTCCTTTTCTCCTCCTAAGATTTTGAGGGCTTTAGTGTGTATCATGCATTACTAATCTCCAAAGTGCCAAGATGGGGATCTATATTGATCCAAAGAATAATCCTCTAAGAACTGACATTTTCATTTCAAGTTTGTTATGTGATGATTAAGGTTAATATAGGTTGGCTCATCTGTATTCTCAGTTTCTTTCCATCAAGCCTTTAGGACTTAGAAGCACTTGGCTATATTGACTGTTTTCTGACCTATTTAAGCTAAAGTTCAGTTTAGTACATTCAGAACAGGAAACAAGCAAACCAAGCCCAAAAAGTGTAATCCTATTGCATGACAGGAACTCTCAGGTCTTGGAGACATTTTAAGATCACTGACTTCCAGGGATGACACACCTCCTCTAGCAAGGCTCCACCTCCCAAATTGCCACTAGCTAGGGACCAATTATGCAAGGCACAGAGGTGATGGAGGCCATCTCATTCAAACCACCAGAGAATCTGTGGCAGGAATCTGGTCTTTATCCAGTGAAGGTGTAGCAGCAGCACAGAAATGGGTTTTAAATTTGTAGAAATCCATGGATGTGATGCCTGCCTGAAAGCAGAGGAAGACAGGATGGAATGATTGGAGAAGAGTTTAGGAAGTCAAATCACCTGTCAACCCATGGGGCATGTAGGTGAGGAAATGGGAAGAGTTGAATTATATTATTTTCTATTACTTTAGTAGGTTGATTTTATATATATATATATATATATGTGTGTGTGTGTGTGTGTGTGTGTGTGTGTGTGTGTGTGTGTGTGTGTGTGATTTTTTTGAAGCAGGGTCTCACTGTAGCCCAGGCTTGTTTCAAACTCACCACCATCTTCCAACTTCAGCTTTCTAAGTGCTGGGATTAAAGGTGTGTGCCACCACACCTGTTATCTTGGTCTAATTTCTAACGACATTCTTAGATCTCTAGGAATGACCCTTCAGAATGTCTTAAAAGCCAATAATGCGTTTTAAAAAGACATTTGTTTCTGCTGGTCATGGTGATGGCTGCCTATGATCCTGTGATCCTAGCACTTGGGAGGCAAATGTGAGACCAGCTAAACAAGCAAACAAAATTTCTGTAGGATTTTTTAAAACCAGAATGGTGGGGGGGGGATAGATGCAGGAGAATTAGGAATGCAAGATTATTACCAACTACATTAAAAGTGTGATGGCTTAATCTTAGAACTCTGAAGCCTAAGGTAGGAGGATAATTGTGATTTCAAGGCCAGCAGGACTACAGAGTGAGTCCATGTCAGACTGGGTGAGAGTAAGACTCAGCCTCAAGGGGGGGGGGGGGGCGGGCATTAAAACCAGATCATTCTCAAGTGCATAGAATTCAAAGCTAACCTGAGCTACATGAGAATCTTTTGAAGAAAGCTAAAACAAAAGGAGAAAGTATCAAGTATTTTCTCACAAGAGAGACCGTCTGTCTCTGGGCAGTTCTATCTCTTTCCCTAGACATTGCCTG
>PVHP010002378.1:0-90734 GCA_004024765.1 Zapus hudsonius
TCATGAAATCAGCAAAGAGCAATGGAGATTGACATAAATTATTAATAAATACCATGTTTGTCCAACACTCATTTCTCCAACATATATGCACAGCTATAATAGAGAAGACAGCAATATAAGTTATGACATCTGATGTTAATCATATGATGCATTAATAGAAGCTAACCACACAGAAATTTTTAATAAAATTGTTTCTTTTCTGTATGGTTTTTAGCTTGTTCATTTGTTTTTTGGCTCTTTTGTTTTTCAAGTAAATCTGAACTGAAAGAGAAGACACGTAAGTAAACGTTACTCAATTCTGGGTACTAGGGAAACTTTTACATATTTATCTCTCTGGAAAGGTGATGGTGTCATTTTCTTCTTGCAGTTCCTCCCAGGAGAGCAAGCAGAGATACGTATGGAGGTATAGAGAGAGAGAGTGAAGGTTTGTCTCAGGGTGGGTTTTCACTGTCACTCCTCATATCTACTAAAAGTGAAGTTTTTGGTTTTCAGTTTTTTGAGGTAAGGTCTCACTCTAGCCCAGGCTGACCTGGAATTCACTATGGAGTCTCAGGCTGGCCTTGAGCTTCATGGCGAGCCTCCTACCTCTGCCTCCGGAGTGCTGGGATTGAAGACGTGGGGACTTTTCTATTTCTAAACAAGTAGTCACCATACATGCAGAATGCAGGGCACACCATTTGTGACTGTGAACAAGTTGGACTCTAGAATCAATTTCCAGTTTCAGTGTCATCAGACTATAAGGAAAACGAGACATATTCAACTTTGGTTGTGTTTAATGACTTGCAATGTTTCACTAGTCATAAAGAAAACCAAACTCACTGGGACATACGTATTTTGAATGGGCTGGATGAGAACAGATTTTAGAGGTCATTTTCGTTGGTTAAAGATGTGTACAAGGACAAAGGAACCCAAGGCTAAGCAAGTCTCAATGATATCAATATCCTAAGCTCATATGATTAAATGACAGTCCTGTCAACAGCTTTCGATTCCTTCCTTATCTTACCAAACCTTCACTGTCACGTAGAGATGGAAGTCACAAGCACTCCAGTAGAAACGCAGCAGACAATAGTTGTTCTCTGAAAGAAGCAACTGCTTCCTATGAGGCAGAAAAGGCAAGAAGGTGAGATTTATTGTTTGTTTTCTTCTTGCTCTTTGAGCAGAGTAGGAACAAGACCTTTCAGTGGCAGGGAAATGTCAACTGGTCAATAGGGGATGAACAACCACAGGAACATAAAAACAAATCATAATAACATGAATTCCACGTACGTCTCTAGTGAGGTATTTAAACTTATTGGAAGATGCTAGGAATTTCCAACTTGCTAATATTTTCCCTCATTTACGCATTTTCTTTCTGTAATACCACATCAATGAGTGTTTTGGTTTTGATTAATGAATGTAGCCAAAAAATAACATAACTCAGGGCCAAGCAGCACTGACATTTATCGTCTCTTGAGAAGGGTGAGAGGACACTGGTATGCCTCTGTTCTCTTCGTGTGGAGAATAAAGTGCATCATAGAGTAGAAAGTAAGTCTTTTTCTTTCTATTAACATTCTTTGCAGTCTTTTATTGGAAGCTATTGGGGAAATAAGTTACTATTACTGGTACCTAGCTTCAGCATATAAGGTCAAATGGTAGTCACTTTGGAATGTGAGCCATTGTTCATATGAAGGATGTCTCTGAGTTCTAGATAAACCTAAAACCATGCATTTATTTATATATTTATTTATTGTGATACTGGAGAATGAACCTAGTTCCTTGAGCGTGTTAGGCAAGCGTTCTTTCACTGAGATATATCCCTAGGTCTCAGATTTCTTTTAAAATGAATAAACAAGTATAAATCATAGCCATAAAATTCTCCATTATTCTCTGAGAATGACATTTAATGTAAAGTATCGCGTTGTTGCCAATAAATACAACTTTACTTGAAAGTCTCACATAATCAGCTATTTTTTAAGTTTTATCTTTATTGCCCAAAATTAGATACATTGATTGAGTAAATATTGTGCTTATATTCCCTTCTCCCTCCCCCCTGTCCCCAATCCACTGGGTAACTTTTGTGTTAGCTTTACTTGTATAAATGGTTAATGACTGAGTATTTGTTGTATGTTATTTGAAATGACACATTTATAACCTCCCTCATTTGCAGGACGCACGGTGTTATATGAAGTTACATTTCACATCTGTGTGGAGGAAAGTGCAAGAACAGTATTTTTTTTTACCTAACTTTGACCATCCAAACTGAAATGAGAGGGAAATTGGCAACCATTTGTTAGGCGATGTTCGGCCTGCCAGAGAGAGGACTATGAGATCATGCATAGCATACAAGATGCCAGTTCAAGCATTACAACTTCTGGAGAGAGGCGGGATTGTGGCAAGGAAGGAAGATTAGTAAAAAGGCAGGAGAAAAATCTGTGCTCAGGTGAGTCACATGCATGAAGTTGATTAGGGAAGAGGTCAGCAAGCAATAAAGTGTTTCTCAAACTTTCCTTTTAGATTGAAACAGCAAAGAACTGTCTCAGCATCTTTACTTATTCTGTATTCCACGATGCCACGTCTAAGGAGAGAGACTGTGAGCTATAGTTTTCACTATGAATGATCATCCAGGAATCTACACACGGACACGTCAAAGAAGAAGAAATCAAATGAGTTAGACATGGGCCCCAGCGCAGGTGAGAAGGAAACTCAAACAATGACCAGACCAAAGCGGAGATGATGGAAATAGCTCCCCATTGGCTAACAAAGTGATGCCAAAGTGCCTCAATGCAGGAGTCCAGAGGAGGCGTCCACGCTTGAGGACTGCAGAGCCCTAGATCTAAGTCCATGGTCGCGAGTCTGGTGGGCTTGGGCTTAGGCATCTTTGCAAGTCGGTGGCTCTGTGCAGATCAAGGTCCAGCTGGAGTCTGGGATCTGGTGGAGGAGGAAGCCTGTGACTGGACTGCAAGCTGCTGCAAACGTTGCAGGATGGGCCTTGAAGGAATTTGAGGTCTCTGACAATTGCTTCTTGCTATGAACAAGCGGAATCCATGATTGCCCTGATCCCTCGCTTTGATAATAGTGTATTTTTGAAACTTGTGCACCAGGTACTAGGCGGAGCATTCTACATTGAATTCATCCACATTTCTCAACAATTCTAATGGTCTAATTACTGGATGTCCTAAATGTCATAGATGAAATATCAAGGAAAATTTGAATGTATAAATTTCTGATCTCAAACTCTGAACTTTAAGTCTCCACATCATACCAGTTCTTGAAAAAAAAAAAAACCCTTTGTTTTGAGTTCTCATTGAATACACATTTATATTTGAATTATTATTACTTATTATTGTTACTTGATTATAAAATGCTCACCATATATTCATGTGGTAGGAGTGTGGTCTGGTGGTGCTATTTTTTGTTTCACTGTATTTTATTGTTATATTTTTAATTAATATCTTTTAAAATATATATTATTTATTCATTTTCAAGAAGAGAGAGAGGGAGAGAGAGAGAGAGAGAGAGCACCAGGGCCACCACCTTGAGGGTCTGGCTTACGTGGGTACTGGGAAATTGAACTGGGGGTCTTAGGCACTGGAGGCAAGTGCCTTAACTGCTGAGTCCTCTCTCCAGCCCTAATTAATCTTTATTATGAGTAAGTATATACATTTTATGAGCACATCTTGTGAATGTGTCTCTGTTTCCCTCCTCTCTGTCCCCTACCCACTGGGGTCCTTCCTCGGTGCACATACTTGATCTGTCCATAGGTTAGGGGGTTATGAATTACACAAGAGGTAGCCAGTTTTCCCCCTCTTGCATGTTGTTACTGAGGGGGGCATGTCTTTGGATATTCTCCCCCACCATGGCTCTTATAGTCTTTCAGCCCCCTCTTCCACTCAGTTCCCTGAGTCATGGTGAGTGAGTTTTAAGTCTGCTTTATTGTTGAGATTTTCAGTGTCTCTGGACCTTTGCCCTGGGTGGTGCTATTTTTGAAGTTTCTGGAACTGTGAGCAGCTGAGACCTGGATAGAGAAAATATGTCACTAGAGGTGGGTCCTTGATTTGTCCCTGGGCCCTTCTTGTGTTTCTCTGTTTCCTGTCTACTCTGAGATGAGACTCTCTTCCACGACATGGTGCCATGATGTCCTGCCCAAGCACACGAGACCAAGTCATCAGGAAGATAACTCTCTGAATGGACTGTCCTCTGTAACATTTGGGCAGTGATGCAAAAGTGATGAATGCTCAAACATTTATACCCAGAATAGTCAAGGTCAAGGCCTGACTTCATTCTTACATTGCTCCATTTATCCTGGAATGGGAAGTATTTGACTGCCGTGGATGAAGCCAGCCATAAGCATCAAAGAACCATGCATCCAGAAAGATCTACTAAGCAATGGCCACAATAAAAAGGGCACCTTGCTTTATAAGTCTTGTAAAAATTTGAACTAGTGGTAATAAATCCAATCATCATTTTTCAGATGAAGAAGGAAACTAGAGAGAATGAAAAGAGGCAGAAGAAAAGCTTGCATAGAACTGAAATGCAACCCCCCCATCTCTGAGAAAACCATCAAAAAATCAGAAATATCTTCGTTGGTGAAGCTACCACAAGAGATTTTCTTTTTTCATTTTATAGGCCAATCAACTTTAAATACACCTAATAGCACCTTGTAAAACCTAAGCAGTTTAAACAGCAGGCCCTGTCCGGATGTGATCGGTTTTCTGAGTCATTACTTCTTTAAAAGACGAAATTGATCTTTTTTATCTTGAGTCTGGTAGAAATATGAGGACTTTTTGGTCAAACTACAAGTCCTCAGCCTATTAAACTACTTTCCTTGATTTTGAGGACAGAGTTGGTTTTCCTCTGTGTCTTCTACACAGAAGCTTGGACAATAAATTGAATTTTTTTTTAAGAATGACTCATAGCAGACTTTTAAAGATAGCCATTCACTTTTATGGTATTGGTAGTCCCACCATGAAATAGATTTGAATTTGATTTCTCTCTACTTTCATGTTAATCTACAGTACTAAGACACTCATACAGATAAGACAATTTATAAAATTTGTGAGCAGTTTTTAACTTTGTGTTTTTCTTGCTTTTATTTGATTTTGTCTTCTTCATGAATTTAATAGTGTTCGTGAGTAACAAACATGCAACGCTGAGGATTCAGAAACAGCATTAGCTTGTTTTTATTTTCTCTGTTAATGACCCCAACAGAGAGAGCTCTTGGTGGTAGCTTTAAAATTATTTCTCCATATACAATAAATATTTTTTGATAATTTCTTGACATTTGAAAGTAGAACCTTCATAGGACAAAACTTGATTATTGTTATTAAACTTTAAATTATGTTAAGCATTTACTTGGGAAAGGTGTTGGGGAGAGAGAATGAGAAAATATAAGTGCATTTGAATTATAATGAATACACAGATCAGTGGTATTCTTGTTAAAGCTGTTCTTATTCAACAGAGGACTAATCTATAGACCTCCCAATTGTATTACATAAAGCAAGCAAGAAAACATCACTTCCAGGACATGTGTTTCTTTTCTCTCATTTTTGGCTTATATTTAGCAACTATCACAGAATAGGTAAGATTTTTGATAGTACTTTTAAATAATATTCAAAGATGTGGTTGACATTATACCATTAAAGTGAGTTCTACTTAAATAAATGAACACAAATCTCCCCACGCTCATCAGGGCCTTTCTTACCAGATGATACCCCCATATTCCTTTGGAGGGTTCTATTGTTTAGCCTACTGTCCAGGAGTGAGAATTCTATGGTACCTAGTCATTTTTTTAAGGTTTAGTAAGAGACTTTATTTAAAAGAAAATCAAAGTTATAGAGATCTCCAGCCACTAGTGTGGAGAGAACATGTGGGAGAGGTTTTAGCCACATATCCAAACAAGCAGAAGAAGGAAGGATATCAGAGAGTTTCCATGATGAGGAAAAAGGTTCATGTGGGAAAGAACCCCATTAGGCTGTGGTGAGGGGGCCTTCCCCAAGGTATAGAGCCTGGAGAGACTCAGACGTCCTTCTGCTGGGCCACATGAGAGGATGAGGGACAGCATGTCCTGTTCCAGCCTAGTCATTTTTTTAAAATTTAGGTTTGTGCATTTCTCCCATTGCCCTGCCACTCCCTCCCCCTCAAACCCTTCGGTTCCTATTTTCTGCCCCTGGAGTTTCATGTCAGGTTTGCTGGCAACTCAAGCTGTTCCTGGTAATCTGCTTTATCCATTCTATTTATAGTATTCATGGGCACTGTGTAAGAAAGCAGGAGGTCAAAGATGTGGAAGCCTGAAAGACTTCTGTTCCAGAAGAGGTGGCCCTCATGCTTGTCTAGTCCTCAAACTGTAAACACCACGCCAGTGATGGTATGAAACATTGTTGTGGTGCTGGGGGTTAAGGAACTTACCTCCAATGCCTAAGACCCCAAGTTCAATTCCCCAGGACCCACATAAACCAGACCCACAAGGTGGTGGCCCTGGCGCACTCTCTCTCTCTCTCTCTCTCTCTCTCTCTCTCTCTCTGTCTGTCTGTCTGTCTCTCTCTGTGTCTGTCTGTATCTCTCTGCTAAATAAAGAAAAAAAATCCTAAAAAAAACAACAAACAACAAAAAACCATTGTTGTCACTTTATTACATTTCCTGATCTGTTTTATAGATGACTACTCCATTTTTCCTAGTTTGTAGTAGTGATCTATTTCTGCCTTTAGAATTACATGGAATATATTATGAAATACTTATCAGCTGCCTTTTACCCAAGATATGTTTTAAAATCTATTAGTGAGGGCTATACATCAGTAATTCATTCTTTTCTACTTTGTGCTAATATTTTAATAGATGGGCATACCAATATTCATTTCATCTTCCATTATTGAATGTTGTTTGGGTAATCTCCAGTATGGAAACATTGTGCATCAAGGTACTATGAATAAAACCTTCAATTAAAATCTCATGTTTAAATATGTTCATTTGAGGGGGGTCAAGTTCAATTTTGAGACTGTCTAGAATCAGACAAAAACTCCCATGACTGTCTTCACTTCAGACACAGGACACAAATTTGAGGGTTCCCAAAGACTGACACTTGACAAACGAAAATTCAGGGTTTGCACCACCTTCTCAGGGTGAATAATTCTGTGGAAGAACTCACAAAATCCAGGAAAACATTATGCTCACAATTAAAGTTTTATAGCAAAAGGTGCAAATCAGAACAAGCTAATCCAAATAACAGAGGGAGGTCTGAGAGGAGGCCACTCTGAAGTTTCCATGTCTCCAGGATGCATTACCTCAGTGAATTTCACCAATCACCAATCGTGATTTCAGCGTATTGGGTCACAACCTTGAGATCGATAAATTTTTTACAGGTTTTTTTTTTTTTAATGCAGGTATGGTTGATGAAGCCATTGGTTACATGATGGACTTCAATCCGTAGTACCTCCTTCTACTCATTTGAGGTTGAAAGTTTGTGTTTATGTGACATGGCTCTCTATTGTCAACAATAACCACAGGGCTGGAGAGATGGCTCAGCGGTTAAGGCACTTGCCTCCAGTGCCTAAGGCTCTGGGTTCAGTTCCCCAGGACCCACATATGCCAGACCCACAAAGTGGTGGCTCTGGTGCCCTCTTTCTCTCTCTCAATCTCTGTATCTCTCTGCTTGAAAAATGAATAAAGTATTTTTTAAAAAAACAATAACCACATGGTTCATTTTTCACCCTCATATCCTGAAACATCTAGAAGGCCACAATAAATGATCAAATTAGCATAATCTCAAAACTTGTGACCTATGAGTACCATGAGAAATAGCAAAGAAATTTGTACAGCCAGGAAATTCCCAGGATTTGGAGGTTCCTTCAGGCTCTGGCTCTAAAGCCAAGGTAAAATTCCAGTGGGATTCTTTATCACGCAGAACTGGAAGTATCTAAGAATGACTGGTCTGTTCTACTGTGTGTGAAACTGACTCTTTTCCAAAGTGACTAAAGTATTGTCCTGTGTTGAACAGGCGTGTGAGTTTCTGTTGCTCTTCAGCTGTGCTATTAGTTGATGACGTCAGTCTTTATATCAATTTTACTAGTAAACAGTCTTATTACATAATGAAATTGATTTGCATTTCCCTGGTGATTTAAAAACATTTTCACTTTTACTTTATATTTTCATTAACATACAGAGTTTTGAAATCTTGCTATGTTTTCATTTGCAATTCTCAGGTCCTCTATAGTGAGGATTCTGTTACAATTTTGTCTTGTATAATTAAATGGCTTGTTAAAGCTTCTAACATCCCTTTTCCCTATATTTGTAGGTTTCATTGAAATATAATTCCTGCGCTATAAACTTCACCCATTTAATGAGTAAAATTGAATGGCTTTCAGAATAGGCAAAGTTGTTAAACCATTACTACTGCTGGGGTGACAGTGTGTCTGTCAAAACTCATAAACTGTCGTCTAATCCCTAGACGTAAGAACGCCATCTTACTTGGAACAAATACTTAGATAATCAACTATCGAGTTAGAGGACAGTCATTTGTTTTGGATCTAATATAATGTGCCTGGTAGTCTTATAAAAAAGGGAGGCTTGGAATCTATTTTCCTAGAGGGATGATGATGGGAAGAAACCAAAGAAGATGGTCCTTGAAAGCCAAGGGCAGAGGTCGAGAAGAGAACCTTTTTCACAGTCCTCATGAAGAGCCAAGCCTACTGACACCTTGATCTCAGAGTTCCAGTCTCTGGTGCTAAGAGACAATCAATTTCCATTGTTTAAACCACTCGATGTGTGGAACTTTGATATAGCAATCTTAGCAAACCAATAACTCCACAATCAATTTCACAACACTTTAAATTCCTCCCCAAAGGACTATATATAATTAAGAGTCCCTCACATTTCCCTGAAGACTCACTTCCCCACAGACACAGGCAACCACTTTCTAACTGCTGTCGCTATAGATTTTTCTATTCTCAACGTTTCTATAATTAGTTTGTGAGCAACTGCCCAGGTCTCCCCCATTTACATTCCCACCAGAGGAACATGAAGCTTCCTGCATGTATCTCCACATTCTCCACATCCTCACCAGCACTCGTTCATTAGTTATTTCAAAGCAGTGGCATAAAGCTGCATCTCAGTGTGACTTCTGCTTTTTCTGATGGTTAAGAATGTTGAGAACCGGGCTGGAGAGATGGCTCAGCGGTTAAGGCACTTGCTTCCAGTGCCTAAGGCCCTGGGTTCAATTCCCCAGGACCCACATAAGCCAGACCCACAAGGTGGTGGCCCTAGTTCTCTCTCTCTCTCTCTCTCTCTCTCTCTCTCTCTCTCTCTCTCTCTGTATCTCTCTGCTTGAAAATGAATAAATACAATAAAAAAAGAATGTTGAGAACTTTTTTATGTACTTCCTTATCACATGTATGGTATATATATTTATTATATATACATATACACATGCATATGGTCTCTTGAGTAATGTTGAATGTGTGTGAGATTGCTTTTTAAAAATATTTTATTTATTCAATTTCAAGCAGAGAGATACAGAGAGAGAGACAGAGAAAGAGAGAGAGAGAGAGAGAGAACACCAGGGCCACCACCTTGTGGGTCTGGCTTATGTGGGTCTTGGGGGAATTGAACCCGGGACCTTAGGCACAGGAAGCAAGTGCCTTAACCGCTGAGCCATCTCTCCAGCCTGAGATTGCTTTTTATTAGACACACTCATCCCATTAATCTATTATATATTTCAACCCAGTGACTGTGATGTTGTTACCTATTTATTCACCTTAGTGATGGTCTCACAATTTCTTGATCAGCACAAGGATTAGGGTGAGGTAAGTGGGGTACTTGGGCCTTTTAAGGAGTTATAAACCTTCATCTTTGTGATCTTTTCAACCTATGATAAATGCTTTCATACGTTTTGTGCTGTAAATACTTCATTTAGTCCTGGCCTCATCTCAAAAGTTACGGTCATACAATGAATCTTAATATAAAGTGGAATCTGTCTTCTAAATCTGTTTATTTTTGTCTTTTGAATTTGTATATAAATTTCAGAGGCAACTTGTCAACTTCTCATACAAAACAAAACAAAAATTCAAAACCTGCTGGGAGTTTCATTTAAGAATGTCTTGTGTTTAATTTGAGAAAAAAAAAACCTGTGATTTTTGATAGCACTCAATCATCTGATTCATGAGTTCTTAATTTACATAGAAAGTGTACACATGTCGGCTTTGATATATTGATCTGTGTTCAACAACCAGAGTTCACTTAAGAGTTATAGTAACAGGTATTTTTAATTGTCATTGCTGCTGCTGTTGTTTGTGGTTGTGTGTGTGTGTGTATGTGTGTGTGTGTGTGTGTGTGTGTGTGTGTGTGTTGTGTGAATTACATAGGATTTTATACAGGGATAGTGATACTATTTTTTTAAAAAGTTTTACTTTTATTGAGGTATAAGCACTGCATGCTCAGTCTCTTCAGTATTTAGATCATGAAATGATGTTGAATTCTGTCAAAGGCTTTCTGTTGTGTTGCTTTCTCATTACTGTGACAAAGAAACTGACAAAAAAAGCAGCTGGTGCAGAAAAAGGTTTATTTTTGACTTAAGGACTCCAAGGAAAGCTCCATCATGGAAGGGAAAATGACAACATGAACAGAGGGTGGACATCATCTCCACCACAGCACTACAAACAGCAGCAGAAAGTTGTGCCAAACACTGGCAAGGGGAAACCAACTATCATGCCCATAAACCCGCTTGTAACAACACAGCTCCAACAAGGTTCCAATTCCCAAACTGACATCAGCTGGGGTTCAAGCATTCGGAATACATTAAGTTTACGAGAGACACCTGAATCAAACCACTATACCTTCTTTGCATTGATTGAACTGTGATCATGTGGTTTTTGTGTTTAAGTTAATTTATGTGGTGGATTACATTGATTGATTTCTGTGTGTTGAACCATCCCTGCATCCTTGGGATGAAGCCTACTTGGTCAAAGTAGATAATGTTATGGATGTGTTGCTGAATTCAGTTTGCAACATTTTTGTTCAGATTTTTTGCATCTAAGTTCATCAGGGGTGTAGGTTTAGAGTTTTCCTTTCTTGTACCTCCGTTTGGTTTTAGTATTAGGGTGATGCTTGCTTCATAGATGGAATGAGCAGCATTCTCTGGTCTCCAGTTGTGTGAAAAAAGCTTGAGAAACAGTTGTTTTTCAGTTCTGTGATGAAGTTTGGTAGAATTCAGACGTGGACTTTTTCTTTTGCGGACATTTTTATTATATTTTCAGTCTCAATGGAGTTAATAGGCTTATTTAGGAGATCAGTCTGCTCTAGATTTAGTTTTGGTAGGTGCTATGTGTCTAAGAATTTATCCATTTCTTCCAGGTTATCCAATTTTTGTGGAGTGGAGGTTTTGGAAATACGTCGTGATGATTCTTTCTATTTTGTTGATGTCTCTTGTGATCTCTCCTGTTTCATTTCTAATTTTGTTAATTTGAGGCTTTTTTTTTTTTTTTGCTTCATCAAATTGGCTAAGGGTTTATCAATCTTGTTTATTTTTTCAAAGAACCAGTTCTTTGTTTTGTCAATTTTCTTAATGGTTTTCTTACTTTGAAATTCATTAATTTCAGCTCTGATCTTCATTTTTTCTTTCCCTCTGGAACTCTTAGGTTTGGATTGTTCTTGTTTTTTCAATGACTTTAGGCGGTTGGGTTAAATTGTTAATTTGAGGTATCTGTCTTTGTTATGAAGGCATTTAGTACTATGAATTTTCCCCTTAGGGCTGCCTTCATTGTTTCCCATAGATTTTGGTATGTTGTGTTTTCATTATCATTCAGTTCCAAAAATTATGTAATCCACTTTTTGATTTCTTCCATGACCCATTCATTATTAAGTAGCATGTTGTTCAGTTTCCAGGAGCTGGTGTAATTTTGCTGTTTCTCTTGTTAATTTCCAACTTGAATGCATTGTGGTCTGATATGATGCAGGAGGATATGAAAATTTCCGTGAATTTTTGGGTACATGTTTTATAGTTTAATATTTGGTCTTTTTTAGAGAGAGTTCCAAGGGCTGCTGAGAAGAATGTGTACTCTCTAGAATTGGGTTGCAATGTTCTGTAGATAACTGTTAAGTCTAATTGATCTATGGTGTTAAAATCTATTATTTCCCTGCTGATTTTCTGCTTGGATTCTCTGTCTATTGAGGATAGTTTTATTTCTGGTTTGTTGTGTTATAGGTTTTTCTTTATAAAATGTGGCACAATAGTGTTTGGTGGGTATAGATTTATAATTGTGA
The DNA here is from genome assembly GCA_004024765.1 of Zapus hudsonius. Classification (NCBI taxonomy): domain Eukaryota; kingdom Metazoa; phylum Chordata; class Mammalia; order Rodentia; family Dipodidae; genus Zapus; species Zapus hudsonius. The sequence continues at coordinate 12,229 of PVHP010002378.1, forward strand.
TGTCTTCTTCTTGGATTGTTTCCTTGATGAGTACGAAATGGCCTTACTTGTCATTTTTGATTGCTTTTGGTTTGAAGTCTATTTTGCCAGATACTAATAAACCAAACCTGCTTGCTTCTTCCATTTGCTTGGAAAATTATTTTCCATCCTTTCACCTTGAGAAGGTGTCTATCCTTAATGTTCATGTGGGTTTCTTGAAGATAGCAGACAGAAGGGTCTATTATTTTAATCCATCCTGTTAACTTGTGTCTATTGATGGGAGAGTTAAGACCATTTATATTTAATGTCATAACAGGGAGGTTTGATTTAACCTCAGATAAGGTTATGTGGATTAATTAATTAAGTTTATGCGGATTAATGTCTAGTATGATAAGTCCACTCCAAGTCTGTTTAACATGCAGATCCTCCAGTGGACTGTTGAGGTTGGTTGCTTGACTCTTCTCTGTGGAATATTTCCTGAAGTATTCTCTGTAGGTTTGGCTTCGTGTTCATGTAATTGGAGAGCTGGCTTTTATCATGAAATATTTTCCTTTCTCCATCTATTATGAGGAATACTTTCACTGGGTACAGTAGTTTTGGTTGGAAGCCATAGATTTTTAGTCTTTGCAGTACTTTCCTTCAGGCTTATACAAAAATACCAAAAGCCCAAATCATGTTCAATGGGGAAAGTCTCAAAGAGTTATCATTGAGACTTGGAACAAGACAGGATTTTCCACTCTCACCACTGCTCTTCAAAATAGTCCTTGAAGTTCTAGCCAAAACAATAAGATAGGAGAAAGACATAAAAGGGACACAAACCAGAAAGGAAGAAATGAAACTATCCCTATATGCAGGTGACATGATCCTATACATATCAGACATGAGAGACTCTACCATAAATACCAAAAGTAGATAAATTCTTTCTGCAGGATACAAAATTAACACACAAAAGTCAGTAGCCTTCCTGTATGCTAATTACTTGCATACATCAAAAGAAATCAATAAGATTCTTCCACTTTCAATAACCACAAAAAATCAAATACCTTGGAATAACACTAATGAAGAATGTGAAAGATCTATCTAATAAAGCATAAAAATATTCATGAATTAAACTGAGGAAGACATGATAAGATGCAAAGATCTTCCACAGTCCTGGATAGGTAGAATTAATATTGTGAAAATGGCAATTCTACCAGAAGCAATACACAGATTCAACACAATACCAATTAAAATCCCAGGATCATTATTTACAGAGATAGAAAAAAAATAATCTTGAAATTCATTTGGAATAGCAAAAGGCCTTGGATTTCAAAAAATATTTTCAATAAAAGAACCACCTCGAGAGGCATCACCTTACCTGATCTAAAGTTATACTACAAAGCCATAGCAACTAAAACTGCATGACACTGGCATTAAAAACAGATTGCAAGTCAAGAAATGCTCGTCTGTGCAATAGTGGCACTAAAATGAGGAGGGTAATCAATGGGCTTACTGATTGGCTAAGAGATTCACTTAGTGACAAGAAACCCTTAACTGGAACTGGGATCTACACATAATCCTATGGGGAACAAGGTCTAGGGGTCCTAGGGGAAATTCCCACTACCAAAGAACTACAGAGAGGCTATACCCATTAGGAGCTAGCCAAAATAGCAATGTTGTCTCATTTAACCTATATTGACCTCATTCTCCTATGGGGATTCTGTTTGTATTTTTCAGGAGGCAGTGAGAGAGCCAGGGATAACTCAAATCCACCAACAAGACATTGGATGATGGCTGACATCCTGTCAGGAAAAAACCATACTAAACCTTCACACAGGGCTCAAATGAAACCTACGATAAAGTGATGATACAAACAGGAGACCAATCACCACAGCAAGTCTGATAACCCATGAAAGGTCAATGGAGACAGACACCAACAATACCCAACACAACCAGGGCAAAGATCCAGAGATACTTAAGATCTCAACAATAAAACAGACTTAAAACTCACCCACCATGAATCAGGGAACTGAGCGGAAGAGGAGGCCAATAGAATGTAAGAGTCATGGTGGGGGAGAATATCCAGAGACATCACCCCCCCCTTCAGAAACAACACACAAAGAGGGAAGAAAAAAAAGAAAAAACAACTGGCTCCCTCTGGTGCAGTTCATAACCCCCTAACCTATGGACAGATCCAGTATGTGCACCAAGGAAGGACCCTAGTGGTTAGGAGACAGAGGAGGGAAATGGGGACACCTTCACAAGATTTGCTCATACAATGTATATAATTATTCATAACAGATATTAAAAAAAGAAAGCCTACCCTAGCACCATACCTTCTCCAGCAACACTCTGCCTCACAAAGGCCCCACAATTTTTCCAAATTGCCAACAGGTATCACATGAGCCTATGGGGGGCATTTGACCCAAGCCAACATGCAAATATTCCAGAATATATTACTAAATTTAAAAAGCAACATGGAGGGCTAGAGGTATGATTAAATGGTTAAGGATGCTTGTTTGCGAAGCCTAATGACCCAGGATAAATTCTCTAGTAATCACATAAAGCTTGAAACACAAAATGATACATGTTTCTAGAATTCATTTGCTATGGCAGGAGGCACTGAAGTGTCCACTCTCTCTCTCTCTCTCTCTCTCTCTCTGTTTCTCTCTCATAAATAAAATAAATATTTTTAAAGACATTGAAAGTAGACATAAAATATCATGTATACACAATGTGTATATTTATAGAATACAAAGCTAAAATGATCAACACCAAAACACTAGGATACTTGTTTTCAACAAGTACTGAAAGTAAAGAATCTCCTTTTTTCTATTTTCTAAACTATATAGGCCATATATTCATTCCATAACAAAAAATCATGAATGTTATGTTAATAGAAATCTTCAGAAATAAACACAGATTCACATATGGAATTTTCAGTGAAGAGTAATAAAGAACAATTTATCTTCCTGCTGATTCATATTTCTGTGTAAGCCGGAAATTGCATCTTGTTTTTTTATAACAATAATCTATTATTATTGACTAATTTAGAGTTTGCAGTCCAGTAAAACTCCCAGATTTTTTCTCAGAAATTTCTTTCTACCAACTTTTCTGCATGCATTCATTTTATATCACTTGAAAAGAAATATAAGTAATTTTTATATAAGAAGGCTTATAATTATTTTATAAAAATAAGATCCAATTCAAAGGAAGCAACATGTAGATGCATATAGTTGAATAACACTCAAATAGTTACAAAATTAATTGTTCTCTCCCTATGTTCTGCTCTGATGTGGTAATTACATTTATATGTTTTTGCCAATTTCTTGTATCATGTCTTTATTTAAAACACAAATCCCTTATAAATCTGATTTTTAATTCTTTGATTGTAGAGTCCATTGTAGTAGCCAAAATTCTAATTCGAGACTCAAATTACTGCCCCCTATTGTCCGCGTCTTTGAGTGACCACCATCCACTTGAGTTGAGGAAGGAGCAACAATTATATCAGCGAGAAATGGAGAAATTATGGAATGCTGCCCCTGTGAATATGTGACTTTATCTGGCAAAAATGAAAGGATTTCATAGGAATAATGAGGACTTGAGGACTACTGCTAAATTATCTTTAGGTTGTTCACAATACAATCCTGGAAGGGACTGACCTAACCAGAAAAAAAAGTATTTTAAATTAACATCTGGAGGTAAAGACAAGAGTATCTCTTTCTGTGTCTCTTTCTTCCACTTTCTTCTCCTCTCTCTTCTTCTTCCTTTCCTTCTATTCTTCATGAATGTCCCCCCTCTCTCTGTCTCTCTCTGTCTCTCTGTCTCTGTCTCTCTCTCTCTGTGTCTCATCAAATTCTGTAATCCTGTAGCTGCAAGAAAATCAATCTGTCAATAGCTTGGGAATCTTAGAAAAGGCTCTTCTACCCACCACCTCATCTACAAAGAGAATGCAGCAGAGTTCACAAATTCCTTTCAACTTTTAAGAGTCTGAATAGGATCCAACGAAAATTTCTTATCACTTCTGACCCGCAAAACTTTAATAGTAATGAATGAGCATTGTAACAATGTTTAATGCAGAAATTTTTAAGTTTCTAAGATATAACAATGGTATTTTTGTACTAATTTTATGTAATAACAAAAAACTAACATATCCATTTATTGCTGTTCGTTTTCCCTTTCATGTCTCCCCACTCTTTGCTCCTACCATCCTATGGGTCAATTACACATGGCAACTCTAATGTATGTTATTTTTAATATGTCATGATTTTGGTTTCCTGAGTTTTAAGCACAGCATTCACAAACTGAACCTTGAACTATTCCCCAGAGTTGTCACATTGAATTTCTCCTGTTTTAAATAAAATCATTTGTTGGATACTTCCTTATCTCCAGTCTAGAGGAAGTGACTCCCTTGGCATTATCTCTTGGGAAAGCAACTTCCTCTTCCTTTCTTCTCTTTGTCTATGCTGTACTTTTACTAGACTAGATCTTATAGTAATTGATAAGACAAATTAGAGGGCTGGAGAGATTGCTCAGTGGTTAAGGCACTTGCCTCCAGTGCCTAAGGCCCCGGGTTCAATTCCCCAGGATCCACATAAGCCAGACCCACAAGATGGTGGCCCTGGTGCACTCTCTCTCTCTCTCTCTCTCTCTCTCTCTCTCTCTCTCTCTCTCTCTGCTTGAAAATGAATAAATAAAATATTAAAAAAGAAAAATTAGAAAATTTTATTCATTTAATAGTTTTCATTTTTTAAGAATATTATATGTCAAAAATGGTTTATCCTCACAATTATTGATTTGACTGAGTTATAATTCTCAGTTGAAAATCAAGTTCCCCTAAAATTTTTGAAGACAACAATGTTTTGCAGATTTTGGTATTGCTGTGGTAAAATTCACATTGTTCAAATTCTTCAAATTTCACATAGGTTCTCTTCTTTTGCTGTGAAAGTATTTTTCTATCAACAGAACTGGAATGTTTTCAGTCATTATGTATGGCTTTACTGTGTTATCAATTGAACATATGCTAGTGAATTCGGTGAGAGTTTGGTTTCTTTAATGGATTACTTTCTTTTTTAAAAAAATATTTTATTTATTCATTTTCAAGGAGAGAGAGAGAAAAAGAGAGAGAGAGAGAGAGAGAGAGAGAGAGAGAGAGAGAGAGAGAGAGAGAGAGAGAGAGAACCAGGGCCACCACCTTGTGAGTCTGGCTTATGTGGGTACTGGGGAATTGAACCCAGGGCCTTAGGCACTGGAGGCAAGTGCCTTAACCACTGAGCAATCTCTCCAGCCCTTTAATGGATTACTTTCTGTCATCTGTTTTCTCGAACTCCTGTTCGGATACTGTTGCTTGCCTGGCAGATATTTAACATTTTCTTACCTTTTCCAGATTCGTGGTTTTCATTCACCTTTTAGCTTTTATATTTCTTTCTAACAGAATTTCTTCATAATTATTTTCCATTGTTGGGGATTGTGATTTTGCTATTACATATTTAATTCTTAGAATTACCTTCTGGATTATCTGAAGGCTAAATTCATATTAGCAACACACTTTTTTGTGATCTCCACTACTTTGATTTCCCAAAAGTTGTTCACTGCCTTAAATTGCTGAAATTCTTGAATTGTAAACTCTTAATCCCCAAATGAATATTAATATAATTCATTAACCTCTTTAGTTAGGATGAAAGTGACCACAATAGCCTTTCAGAAGACTAGACATTTATCAGTAACCTATCTGCATTTTAGGGTACTATAGTTTAATTTTTATGTTTCTGGCTTTTCTCATATTGCAGACAACCTGATATAAACTGTTTACAAGGTGGAAAAAAACCTACTCTCTGAGAATTGATCTTAAATTTTCCCCAGATCCTAACCCTTTCCAGGTGAGTGAGTCTCTTCTTGTCACTAGACTTAACCTCTACAGCAGGCTGTGCTGCAGGCAGGCCCAGAATGATTTATGACTTCACCTGACTTAACTCAAATTTAGAGTCAGCATTGAATCAAATAGACACTCTTCTTTATAAAAAGAATTTGCTTTCTATGGTTTTATGGGTACCAACACTTGATGGTTGACTTAAAATGTTAATAATTATAAAGAGACCTAAAATTAACATAAACTAGGAGAGGAGAAGAGAGAAGAGGAGAGAGAGAGAGAGAGAGAGAGAGAGAGAGAGAGAGAGAGAGAGAGAGAGAGAGAGAGAGATAACTTCCAAGTGACATTCCTTTCCTCATTCTCTGGGAAGATGCTTCTTAGAGCTCTAGGCTTATGAACAGATGCTTAGTTGTCTTGCTTTGGCTCATTTTCTTTCTACCATTTAACTTAAAATTACAACTGAACTGAGGGGGGGGGAGAGAAAAAGAGAAAACATTTTGGTAAACAAATATAAAATGAAATGTTTAAAGGAAATAAATATATTGAGATTTAGATTGACATGCCACGAAGTTAAAGGATAAATTCATCTTTGCTTGAGAATGGATGTTGAGGTAAGTGCAGTGTTCATAGTTATCAGTATAACTGAGGGCTACGTTATTGTAGTGGAAAGGAATTGAACTGGTGGGAAGTGAATTTGTGTGTGTGTGTGTGTGTGTGTGTGTGTGTGTGTGTGTGTGTGTTGTTTTAAGATGATAACTCTTTGTGAAAACCACTTCTTGAGTCAAGCTTGGCTGACACATTGCTCCAGTGGGTCTCTATTAATGGATTCATCCAGAATCCACAAATGCACAGAATGGCATCAGTATATGGCTAACTGTAGTCATAGGAAGCACTAGAAAATCCTATTAACTATAGAACATTTTAAAAACTATTTTTATTATTATGAACCTTACAGCATGAATATATTGCATATTGGTCATAATCCTATTAGATTCTTCTCTTACATCCCCTCTCTCCTGCTCCATTTCACCAAGGGCCCTCCTCAGGGGAGTTGTTTGTATTCATTGTTGGGACATGAGTGCACCAGTCAGTTCAATGGTGGGGACAATGCCTCAGCATACACCTTCATAGTTTGAGGCTCCTAAAATCTTACTGCTCACTCTTCTATAATGTTCCCTGAGCCTTGGTGGGTGTGTTATAAGTCCCCTTTACCACTCCGAGTCTTCTGCATTTCTACTTTGATGAGCTTTGAGTCTCCTCAGTGTCTACCCCCATCTCCCTGGATGAGGTTGTCAGGCTAGCAGTAAGAGCAGCACTCATACTTAAATCAACTTTGTAATGTCTCTTTGGCCCTGGAAGATGTGACAGAGAATGGACTCATGCAAGGCAGTTAGCTATCTTTTTTCATCTAATTGCTGAATCTTGTTTCTCTTAGAATTTGCTGTCTTCTGTTAAAGCAGATTCTTCAATCAAGAGTGAGAGCAACCTGGATCGTAAGGGATAAACATAGTTCTTTCAAAGAGTTTTTGAAGTGTATACCCTTTCTTCTTACCAAAGAACAATGAGAGAGCTGCTCTCTAGAGTTTATGACCTTTTTATTCTCAGGATTCTGACTGGATTTTCAGTGCCAGGTATGAATACCCTCCCACTGAGTGGGCCTCAAATCCTATGGAAGAGCTGTTGATTACCCCCATAGACTATGTGCCACTAAAGCACAAGTGTGCTCCTCTTGATGGGTGGATGGGTTTTGTAGCTTGCAGGATCCCTGCTTATTTATGGAGCTGGTGACCATTATCCCCAGCAGCTCTGGTAGCTCTTTCCAGCACCATGAAAACTAGTCATCAGGGAGTTGGCTTCCTTCTTAGTTCCAGCATGATCTCTTGTTATCCTGTGACTGAAGCCTGTGGTATCTTCACAAATAAGATCTCACCATTTAGCTCTGGTGAGTCACTAAGTACTTTGACAATAGCCTTCATTGTTTGGGTCTCCCTCACCAAAAGGGCAGGGGGTTATTCAGTTTGGATACTGGGATTTACCAGGCAGAGCCTATGGGTATAAGGTGAAGTTTTTCTCCACCTCCTGTAGAGAATAGCTGCTTGACTATTCCCACGCCCTCATTTATTAAGATTATTTATATTAGTATTTATTAAGATTATTAATTGTAATTAGATACCCAGGGGGAAGGTTTCTATGGTACTGATTTATTCTGTCTAGTTTTGTGTCATTCTCCTCCCCCTTAATCTCATTCCTCCATGACCCTGTGTTAAATACCCCCACTTGTGTGTGAAGTATTTCCCCTCTTTCTGCCACCATAGATGTGAGTATGGATAGTCCTGAAAATAGATCTACTATTTTATCCACTGTTGGACTCTTTATCACAGAAATATTTGCTCAGCCATGTTTTGTTGATGCTCTAATCACAATAGCTAGAAACTAGAAACAGAGAAAAAACTCATCACCTGATGAATAGATAATGAAGAAATAAAAGTACACATGGAATTCTACTCGGCAGTAAGGAAATGATGACATATGCAGGAAAATGCTAAACTTGGAAAAAATTATACCAAGCAAAGGTGCACAGGATCAGAAAGACAAACGCCACATGTTCTTTCTTTGTGTGGTCCTCATAGGGAACAGTTTGATTTGTTTGCAAGTTGGAGTAACTATATTATATTGCAGAAACCTCACACTCTGATCATTTCCTTTTGACTTTATTCAGATGAACATAAAAGGTAACAGATGAGGTGATAGGCCGTGTTCTTTTGAGCTGGGGGCAATTAAAAAATAACTGATGTAGCTCTGGCTCTCTGGCTTTCTCCTTTTTATAAAAAAATAAGGCATATGGTTTTCCATTACAAAGATACACATTTTGAATCAAAAAGAGGAGAGTGTTCTGAACACTGAAAATATGGAGTTGGTAGTAAGATGAATCTGTGACTGGTTGAATATAATAACTCTGATGTTTCATTACCCTGTATTTACTTGGAGACTTTCCTATAACTTACCATCTCTATGTCCCAACTCCCTTTTCATCCTTTCATGTCTCCACAATTGGTTTTTTGTTACATTGATATATTGGTTAAGCTCTCAGGACTATTTATTTCTTTGAATCTTTGCTGTTGTTTGTTTTTTAATACAGCAAGGTTCCTATGTGTGTGTAAAAATAGCATAAAATAAAATTTATATAACTCCCTACTATTTATTTGCCCTTTTTTGTTTAAAACTCAAGCTCAACCAAACAGAAGAAAAACATTTACCCCTTTGCAAGTGTTCTTTTGCTAGTAGCTTAAAACATGCATATTACTCACTAAAAAGACATAATCTCTACAAATCATTTTAATATTATTTCTAAGCAGATATTCTACTGCTTTAGAAAGAGATTTTAGTATTGCATAGAGATAGAAATTCATTATACTAACATTGTTCATATAAATTTGCTTATTATTCTTACCATTATTACAGCTGGCTAACATTTATCCAGTACTTTTATGTGCTACTTAGGAGTTTGAGCATTTCTTGAATTGTCTCATTAAATATGCTCAATAGCCTCCCTAATATCCACTGTCCACACCTTTTCATAGAAAGAAGGTAAAAGCTAACAGAAGAACCATAATCTCATTGACTAAAGACAGAGGCAGGTGAAATTTAGAACCAGTTTTGACTTGCCCTACCAGAAAAAAATGGCATCACACCCATTATTATTCTGCTTTATTTATCTAGATTTGTAAAAGAAAATGTGGGGAGGTAAAATCTTTGACAGACCTCAGCAGAATGAGAACTTAAGTGTAGAGGGATTTCATGCTATGGAACCACGTCCTGGGATGGTTCTCAGTGACAGAGGAGACAAGATGGGAGATCGCCTCTAAGTAACAAAGGAACAGGGCATCTGTGTCCCCTTATGCATACATTATCATGAATAAATATCTCAGTAAAACTAATGCATGCAGTAGCGGAATGACATTAATGAATTAATGAACTGGAGCTTGGCTTTCATTTTGCATTGAAGAACAATTTTTTATGGTCGTGTCTTGTGGGTCAATATGCGCCACAACCTTTCCTTCCATTCTTTTCATCATCAAAGATCCCATTTCTTCTCATAGGAATTGCACTTGGTCTTCTTCAGTAAAATCTCAAAGAGAGTTCCTGCCTTAAAATTTCTCCTCCCATCCGTTCTTGAAATGGTCACCAGAACTGCAGTAGATCTCAGGAAAGAGCCACTTATTCAATAACAGACTAATCAGTCTTTGAGAAAAAAAAAAAACAGCTTATTTTAGACAGCTCCAAGAAATCTTTTCACCTGTTGTTTTATCATTCTAAATCCTTACCTTCCTCTGTATCATGCCTGTAATTTCTGAGTTCAGCCGCAGAAAGAAGGTGGGCTGTTGTGATTACAGCTCTTAGATTTAAGTGGCTTATCTATAGACCTGGAAATCATCTCCCAGCAAAATGTTATCAAGCTCCTTTGGATTTGTTCATTTCATGGACTATGACCACAGTTTTAGATTTCAGTAACACTGAGAGTGGCTCCAATAACAGCATGAGGAGGGATTTTATTAGTGAGCATCTGCAAAGCGGTGAAGGCTAATTATACAGGAATATGCAGTCCTTTTAGAAAAACCCAATATGTTTATTGAAAGCTCAAAAACTAAGAAAGTAATTTTAATAGCCTAGAGTTAACTCTTATTTAGTAACAGGAAATCTAGGTGGTATAGGTTTTGTTTTTAATATACCTTAGTATTATTTTTGAATCAGAGAGAATGGAAAATCTGTGAGGGAAGAAATACCCAGGGACATAGCTAAAGAAAGAAATACCTTTAAGGAAAAAACCTGAATAATGGGAGGGAAAAATGTTGATATCAAAATGAAAGAGACCATTTGGAAAAATGAAGGGATTCAGAGGATGGGGTATTTGGGAGGGAGAAAAAGGAGAGTGATCAGAGGGGATTCCTACCATGTTATATTGTCTGTATTTATGGAAGTTGTCGATAAAATGTTGAAAAAATAAATATATTAAAAGGAAAAAAGAATATTTAGCATATTAGCAAACAAGTGAGTCGGAACATTTATGAAAGGAAGCGGGGAGATGGTGTAAGAATTTTACCATGCTCTTTTTTAAATTTTCTCTCTGAATCATTTGAGAGAAAGCTGCTGATCTAATGCCCTTTGTGTCCTTTGTTTTTGAGACAAAACCTTGCTATGTAGCTCTAGCTGGCCTGATACTATGGAGCAAACACTCGTCATACCTTCACATGCCTTGACCTCTGAGTTCTTAGACTGTAGGTGTTCACCACCTCCCTGGTCATGATGCTTTTATTGGTGGTACTGGAAAATGAAACGGGGGCCTCATTCATGCAAAGCAAACATTTTATTACTGAGTACTATCCCTAGCTCCCATAATGTCTCACAGATACATTAGCATATATAACCAAAGGCAATAAAGATCTTTTAAATGCTGCTACAGTGATCAAAATAAGAAAGATGATTGATAAATTATTATGTCCATACTAGAGACTTTATTCAAATTTGAGTAGTTATTCCATTAGTGTTGTGAAAAGAATGGCATATTTTCCTAGCATACTATCACCTCTCTTTTTATTTATACTGTTAGTTTACATGAATCCAAGTCTGTCTTTCATCATCTGGACTTTGTTTGTTTTGTTTTTTGAGGTAGGGTCTCACTCTATCTAGCCCAGGCTGACCTGGAATTCACTGTGTCATCTCAGGGTGGCCTTGAACTCACAGTGATCCTCCTACCTCTGCCTCCCAAGTGCTCGGATTAAAGGCGTGTGCCACCACGCCCAGTTTATCATCTGGACTTTGTTTTTAAGCATGAACAATAATTATACAATATCAAGATTACTTCTTAGAAGCATACTAAAGGCTTTTCTTTCACTACTTCACCAAAATATCTCTTCAGGACACCATTGGCTTCCATATTGTTACATCTTATGGTGAACATTCTGGTCTCATCCACAATAATTATAGTAGATGATTATCTTATTCTGAATCCTTCTTCTGTTTTCCCCCAATGATACTACAATCTCCTTGAATATCTTATCTGTTACTCATAGTTCCTCCACAGCTTCCTTCCTGCCCTGCATGTCCTTCCACATCCCATGTCCACAATATACAACTTGGAAAGAGTCCTGGCTCCGTACTCAGGGCCATTTCCTCGTCTGTGAACGCATTTGTCCTTTACAATGGCCTGATCATTACCCTCAACTTGGCCTTCACCTCTGAAACTCGGAATGTATGTCCTAGTATCTCGTGATGGCCCTGACTGTGCTGAACAGCAGGCACTAGAAATGAAGCTCACTCCGCAGTCTGTTCTCCCTCTGCAAGCCCAGTCAATGGTAAATGACCTTCAGTTCTCTGAAAATGGATCACAGCTTGAATCATTTTCCTTTTCTCAATTATTTCAACAAAACTGCTGCATGATTACTGATTTCTCTCTTTCTTTCTGCTCCTTAGGAAATCTATCTGCACAACTTGTTGGTCTGACCATCAAGATATATACAAAACCTCATAACCGTGGCCCCTATAGTCCTAGTCTCATCATCCCTGATTAGATGCTAGTAGCTTGGGAACTGGTGAACCTCCCTCTGCTGGTCTTCTCAGATAGACAGCTATTATTTTAAGATGTACATCAAAGCATATCACTTCTGTTCAAATCCACCATCTGCCTTCTTCTCTTCTCCATCAAGGTAGAAGCCAGAAGTATTTAAAGTGCTATCTTAGGCTTCTTGTTATCTCAGCCACTTCCCATCTCTGTTCATCTATGGCCCCGTCGTCTCTCCCTTTTCTTCTCCTTGTGCTCCAAGAATACTGGCTCTTTTATGATTCCTGACAGTATGAATTCTGCTGTTTGCCTGGCATGCTCCTCCAGTCGTCTGCTGGGTTTGCTCTCTCATCTTCATTGGGCCTCTCTCATGTGCCAGCTCAGCAGTGAGCCCATCCCCAAAGCATGCTTGGAGATGACACACTGCACACTGACTCCTGTGCTACTTTACTTCATTCTAGAGTCAACCAGCTTCTAATAGACTGCACTCTGTAATTCTGATTCTTTCCACTAGGGTGGAAACCCTCAATTTATATCCTTTGTTGATATACAGTATAGACAGGTGTCACAAGAATGCTGAACACACAGCTGTATGGAAGAGACCAGCAAGTCAAGAAATGCTCATCTGTGCAATATTGGCACTAAACTGAGAGGGGTAATCAGTGGCTTATTGATTGGCAAAGAGATCCGCTCAGTGACAAGGAACCCTTAACTGGAACTGGGATCCATGGCAAAATCCTATGGTGATCAAGATCTCAGGCTCCTAGGGGAAATTCCCACTACCAGAGAGCTACAGAGAGGCTACACCCATTAGGAGCTAGCCAAAATAGCAATGTTGTCTCATTTAACCTACATTGATCTCACTCACCAATGGAGATTCTGTTTGTATTTTTCAGAAGTCATTGAGAGAGCCGGGGACAACCCAAATCCACCAACAAGACATTGGATGAAGGCTGACATCCTGGCAGGAGACACACCACACCTAGCCTTCACACAGGGCCCAAATGAAACCTATGAAAAAGTGACAAACAAACAGGAGACCAATCACCACAGCAAGTCTAATAACCAATGAAAGGTCAATGGAGACACACACCAATGATACACAACAAAAATCAGGGCAAAGATCCAAAGATACTTAAGATCTCAACAACAAAGCAGACTCAAAACTCACCCACCATGACTCAGGGAACCGAGCAGAAGACGGGGCGGAAAGAATGTAAGAGCCATGGTGGGGGATAATATACAAAGACATGGCCCCCCTCAGCACAATTCACAAAGAGGGAAGAAAAACAAGAGAGAGAAAGAACAACTGGCTTCCTCTAGTGCAGTTCATAACCCCCTAACCTATGGACAGATCCAGTATGCCCACCGAGGAAGGACCCCAGTGGGTAGGGGACAGAGAGGAGGGAAATGGGGACACCTTCACAAGATTTGCTCATACAGTATATATATTCATTCATAACAAAGATATTTTAAAAAGAAAATAAAGAGAATAAAATACCCAATAATGGGTTGAAGACTGAAAGGATAGTTAAAACATTACATGTCCTGAATAGTTCTGGATGACTTGATGGATACATAGGTGAATAAAACACAGTGTTTATGCTAAATAGTTTTATAATCACCTAGACATAGTAGTAGCAATGGGTTTAAAACAGGGCAATTCATAAAGACAGCTGTGCTGAGAAAGGAGATGTGAACTCTTACAGGAGGTATAGAAATCTCAGAGGATATGATGGCTGGCAAACAAACTTCACTTGGGTTTGTGTGTATGGTATCCATGAATGTATTTATGTGTGCAGGTGCACATGCATATGAATTCATGTGTGTATGAAGGCCGGAGTGTAACCTTACTTGTCATCCTCAAGAATGCTGTCCACCTGTTTTGAGAAATGGTCTCTCATGGGCTCAGAGCTCATCAATTAGGCTAGACTAGTTGTAAATGAGCTCCAGGGATCCTTCTGTCTCTGCCTCCCTAATGTTGAGATTATAAACCAACACAACCATGCTCAGCATTTATGTTGGTTCTGGAGATTGAACTCAGGTCCTCATGTTTGTGAGACAATTGTGTTATCAAATGAAATTTTTTTCCAGACCTGGAAAATGTCCTTTAATAAAATTTTCCATATACTATAGAAAAAATTTTAAATACTGATATTAGAATAACTCAGATAATACTACTTAAAACAATACTGTTAAACTTTTGAAGCATTTTGTTCATTTTTCTTTATAGGATGTATACTCCATGTACATTTTCATGATGCTCTATTTCCCTGGATTACATTGTGCATTAATTTTACAATTAATTTATTATCATTTCTACTTTTACTTTTAAATAAATTTTACTAGATATATTAAGATAAGTTATTGAAACAATTCAGAAGTTATGTGTTGTAGCCAGCTCACATGCCACTGGGATGAATCTCCAAACCAGGCACAGTTATGGGAGGAAAGTATTTACTGAAGCTACAGGTCCAGGGGAAGTTCCATAATGCTGAAAGACTCTGCCCTCCTTTCACAGGTCCAAGCAGAGAGAGAAACCCATCACCAGCACCACACACCAGCAAACTGCAAACAGGCAGGGGGTGAGAGAGATTTCTTTCCTCTTTATATATAGCCTTAGGGAGGGGTCTTGCAACCCTTTCCCAGACTTTTTGGCTTCTTGAGTTTCTGGAATTTCCTTCCTGCACTGCCTTCCCAGGAAGGGATGTTCATTTCCAGCTCCCCTGAGCTTCCTGACATCCTGCCCTCTACTGAGAGGTCTGCCTCTGTAAACAACCTCAGAGAGCCACCAAGGTTACTAAACAGGTCAAGATGACAACAAAACTTAACTATCACCTTATGTATTGTCAAAGGGAAAACCATGAAAAATAACACTATCCAATTAGCATCTGTTAACACTGTGACATTATTAATCATACTTTTTGGTTTGTATACCTGTACCTGAGCATCCATAACAATCCAAAGATCCAGAATTCAATATACAAAACTATGGTTGCAAACATCATGTCACAGGTGGAATATTCTGTATAGTGGAACCTAGGTTTACTAACAAAATTAATTTTTAATAATGTATAAATTACCATAAAGCTATGCATATGCAAATATACATTTATATATGTTTATATATATCATATATAAAACAAAAATGAACTTACTAGAATTAGATATCATCCCTAATATGATCTGCTCTCTCCCCAACAAACTCAAATCTGAAATGTTTCTGGTGCCAAACATTTTCAATAAAAAATACTCAACCCATAAATGTGAAAGGACTTTAGTGGTTATCACTGTCAATTTCACTGGATTTGGCAATAGACACAGCTTATTTGTAGAGAGGTTTCACAGAAGTGGAAAGTGGAATGTGGGTTGCACCATTCCAAGGGGTGAGATCCTGGGCTCAAGGAAAAGCAGAAAGGAAGAAACCTGCTAAGCCCTGGATTCATCTCTCTGCATCTGACTGAAAAGGCAATGTGCCCAGGGGTCTCCTACAGCCATGACAAACTGCCATTCTTCCAACCATGTGCAGAGTGAACTGTTCCCTCCATAAGTTCTTTCCTTTCAGGTATTGTGTCATAGCTATGAGAAAAGCAAAAATAAAGTATTAAAATTGACTTTTTATATATTTCCATAAAGCATTTCTATAGAAGCACAGATATACATATGTAAATCTAAAATTTGTCAAATAAATTACTAGTATGTCTATATAGTTCATCTCCCATTATCTGACAATCTATTGAACCTCATTTTCATTCCTTCAAGTCTCTATATTGGAGAGCTATATTTGACTAATTTTTAAATAGTTCTATTTTTTTGCAAGGAGAGAGAGAGAGAGAGAGAGAGAGAGAGAGAGAGAGAGAGAGAGAGAGAGAGAGAATATGAATGGTCGTGCCAGGACATCTTGCCACTGCAAACAACTCCAGACACATGCAGCACTTTATCCAGCCCAGGCCATGAGGCTTTACAAGAAAATGCCTGTAATTGTTGAGCCATCTCTCTAGCCCAATTTACCAATTTATTTATTTGAGAAAAAGTGAGAGAGCAAGAGGGAGAAAGAGAGAGAGAGAGAGAGAGAGAGAGAGAGAGAGAGAGAGAGAGAGAGAGAGAGAGAGAGAACATGGGTGAACCAGGCCCATCAGCCACTGCAAATTAACTCCTGGCTTTTGGGTAGGTAATGGGGAACCGACCCCCAATCAATAGACTTTTCAAGCAAGTGCCTTTAACCACTGAACATCCCTCTAGCCCCTTGACTAGTTTATTGCATGTTAGATATATAGATTCTTTCAAAGCCATATTTCCAGCCCCCTTGACTAGTTCATTGTATGTGAAAAATATGGATTCTTTCAAGGGTTCTTAGACACTCATCTTAAAATGCATACAAAACGTAATTCCTTCACATTCCACTATAGATAGGACTATGTTTTCAACCAGTATTGCCTGTTGACTATACTTGTGCATGAGTTTCATGTTTTGTTTTCTGCTTTGTCTTCTGGCCCCCTCCTTGAACAAGGGTACTAAGTCTCAACTTTGTTGTTAAATCTATGATTTAGTTTTCTTTCAAGTCGAAACCAGATTTCTTTAAAAGAAAATCTAAAGATTTTACTTTTTTTTCTAAAAATGTCCCATTTGTTTTTCATCAGAGTAAAATTAAGTTACTGACAAGACCTTCAGTGGTAAGCTGCCACATCTCAGGGCTCCTGTACACCCACTCTGGTGCCCTTGCCTGGCTTTGTTTTTATTTTCACTTATTACAACTGACTTACATAATTTATCTGCTCACTCCCTCTCTTTCCATCTATACCTATCAATCTATCTCCGGATTCATCTGTCATATACTTATCCAATCTCTGTTCATCAAGCTACTTCTTAAACATCTTCTATTAAAAATATAAGCTTTGTGAGAAAAAGAAATTAACTTCGTTTTAATGTTGCATCTCCAGTAGCTATAAGAATATCAAGAACATACCAGAAACACATCACACCACTATTTAAAATAAACAAATATAGTTTTTTGAAAAATATTTTATTTTCATTTAACATTTTAATTTATTTATCATTTTGCCAGGGGAGAGAAAGAGGGAGAGAGAGAGAAAGAAAGAGGGAGGGAGACAGAGACAAAGAGTTCAGGTACACAACAGGGTCTAAAGCCACTACAAATAAACTCCAGATGCATGCAACACTTTGTGCATCTGGCTTTATGTAGTACAGGGGAACTGAAGCTGGGTTGGAAGACTTTGCAAGCAAGCACCTAAACCGTTGAACCATTTTTCCACCCTCTCATTCAACATCTTATAACTAGTATTTTCTTGCACTCTTATTAAAGTTGACATATTCATCTATATTTTAGATAATCATCACTGAAACAAGCTTGTGTTCTTAGAGAAGGAAATTTGCACCCTCCCCTTAAGTTTTTGATATCTTAGAGTAAGACAGAGCAGTAAATAGTCAGTTCTTTAGGCATAAACCTGTTGTTGCCTGAGAACAGATCATCATAGGAATAAAGTCATTGCCAAGGAGCCTTTTCTAGGTTGATGTGTTCACCACAAGTACTACATTCAATCCAGCGAGGTGTCACATGACTTGTCATGCCCTCACTAACAGTATGTCATAACAAGCAGAAAGATCCCTTCTTACTGCTCCTGGTCATTTATGTGTGCATGTTTTCTAGAATGCCACATTCCTGTTCTTTGCATATTTTAGAAATGGTTTAAGCCTTTATATTTTAAGGCAAATATACTTTAGATTTTACATGCTTATCTTTTTCTCATGATTTTACATCTTTCTATGTTAGAATTTGAATTGCATTTCATTTAGTGAAGTAATTGTTTCCTTTTTGTCTCCAAAATAATATTCCATTTCTCTAGGACATAAGCTTCCAGAGGGAAGGGTTTTAGTCTGGATGAATATAACAGGGCATAGTAAATGGGGTTGCTGCTAAGTAACACCCCACATTATGTCATTGCTCTGGAGGAGCCCTCTGTGGTTACTCCCAAGTTGATGGGGGAAGGGGGAAACATTTCTTTTAATGAGCACACCCATATAATAATACTACTCTCACTTTTGGCTACAGAAGCTTGTCTTTTTCAGATGATGGTGTCGTAGTCAGCCACATGCCACTGGGGTGAATCTCCAAACCTGGCAAAATTTTGGGGAGGAAAGTATTTATTGAAATAACAGATCCAGGGGAAGTTCCAAAAATGAAGGAAAAGGCTGGCCTCCTTCCACAGATCCAAGCAGAGAGACAGAGGCCCACCACCTCCAAAGCAAGCAAGCAACTCTAACACACTGTAACTCCAAAAACAGCAAGACTGGCTGCTCTTTGCATATGTATCCCTGGAATTTTGCATCCAATTTAGAAATACCTCAGGGCCAGACCCCAGGAGACCAGGCCAAAGTGACACCTCCAGCCAGAAGGCTGGAGACAATTCACAATCTTTAATAAACCTTTGATTCTTTTGGGGAACATCTATTCAAACTACTGCAGAGGGTGACCACTGGGATAACTCAAAGGACACCATAGTGCTGAGAAGTGACAGTGGAGTGTTCACTGGGACATCTCTATCACACTTCCCGAGACTCAGGATCTATTGTGGAAGAGGTGGCAGAAAGATTGTAAGAGCCAAAGGAAGGGTAGGACTGCTTACAATGCAAACTTCCAGATGCAAAATGTCCTTGATATTAATGACTTGGCAATGCCTGATAATACCGACCCATAGTGGGAGGAAAAGATGATGACACAGAAACAGAGAGACTGATTGACAGGGGGACGAGATATGAGGGAGGGCGGGGAGGGAGGAAATCATAATGGTTTATGTTCTTTAATTATGGAAGCTATCAGTAAAGAGTTTAAAGAAAGAGGCAAGAAAATACAGAGACAAATTTAGACTGCAAATTCTTTGTAGAAAAGGATTTATATTGCTAGTTTTCTCCAAACTACTTTCAATGTCTGATTCTCAAAAATAATTATTGAATGAGTCAAATTTTTAAAAATATAGAAATTAAATATTAGCCCTCTCTTTTGCCTTTAAAGATGAATTCCTCTAATTACTTGATAATTATTTATTAATGATAATTTCAATCTCCTTTTACATTTTAAATTATTTTTAAGTATTATTTTACTATTAATCAATGTGATGGCTTACCACATTGTCAATCTAAATGCAATAATTGAATATAGTACTCTATCTCATATAACATTGGGTGAAACATGAAGTTCATTTGGAGGTTAAAATGAGAAAAAAAGATGGAAATTCTCAGAATTTTACCAACCTTCCCAACCCTAGATTCCAGCCTGGTGTCTTGAGTAGGATTCATTCGGATCAATAATCCCTACAGGCATCAGAATGTTCCTTTCTGGGAAGTCTATATCAGTATCACCTCAGTACCCAATAGTTTATAATTTCTCTTACTTTTCTGTAAGCATTACTTATTTTACGGTGGTAAAAATCTGGTATATATGTGTGTATAACATGCATAGTATGTGAGGGCTACAGATAAATGCCAAAAGAAACTTAGATGACCTTGAGACTAAATCATAATTCATTGGATCCCTTCCATAAATTCATCCATTCCACAAATCGGTTGTACCAATATTTCATAAGCCTGTAAAACATTTAGTTAAAGTATGGTGGATGCATAAATCTTAGAGGAAGGAGGGAAGTAGACATATGAGAGCTTGAATTTACAGGAGAGTTAATATGAAGGTTATTTTAAAGAAATATGAAGATAGATTTTTGCCTTGTGATAGGAAGTGGGTAGATAGAGTGGATGAAAGAGGTCCTCTATGCTTTTTTTTTTTAAATTGCTTCTAATCAAACTTTAAGTAAATAACTTCAGAAATAGCTATTGATTCTTGCTTACAAGTTAAGGCCAAAGACATTAATCAAAGAGACAGATAGAAGATTAATTTTTATTGTTACATAAACATAGAGAATTAGAAGCCAGAGGCTGATTTCCACCGTCTAGGCTTTTCCTTTTTGTTTTTGATTAAATAAATAGAATAATGGAGCCAAGAAGCCAGTAATGCACCAAGGAGGGAAAGGTCTTCACAGTCATTGTTGGTGTTCTATAAACTCAGTAAAAGTTATCTAGGCTGGTGTCCACTTTGGCAGTATACTCTCTAATAAACAAGGGTTGATCATGCCTTCTCTACAGTGCAGCCTTCTGAAGAAATATCACAGTGATGGAAAGAATTCAAAAACCAAGGCAGACATTTTTGATGTTTTAGATTTGATGTATATTCTTTATGCATTGCCTTTTAAAATTATTTTTATATTAGTGTTAACTTTTGTTCATTTAAAATCTATTATTTACCTACAATTGACTCTTTTTAAAAAGCCATATTTACATAATGGTTTTGTGTGTGTTTGTAAATGTTCAGTTGGATTTTAATATTATCACATATTTATCTCCACCCATTGACTATTTTACCTCTCTACTATGCTTCATGTGTACATCTCATGTACTTTCTCTCTCTTTCCAACTACTTCTCCAAATCCTCTTTCTTATGCCATCCTTTTTGTTCATCATCACCATGATCTTCCATAGATTTAACACTCCAAAATCTGCGGAACCCAATAGAATCCCAACTTTCTTCTACTGAGTAATTTTACCACCTACGTCCATTGATGTCTTTGAACATACTTTCAATCATTCTTTCTAGTTCTCTGTATTACATTTCTTCTCATTCACTCTCACTGGGGGTTATTACTCTAGATAGGACTCATAAATTCAAGTTTTGCAGGAGTTATGATTTTTTAATTTTTATATTTCTTACAGTATTGCATTTGGATGTTCACATCTTGGGTTACTTCACTGCTTTGATTTTCTGTGTGTTTTATCAGCTGTATTTTAGGTGTTTACTTAAGAAGTTGTATATATCTTCAGGATAGGAACTTAAGGTGCTTTGCGTGGTCTCTATATTACTCCAGAGTAGATTACTTACAGCAGGAATAACCAAATCTCCTGCTCTTAGTGATCTACTCTAGGAAAAGGTAAGTTTATAAGAAATTATGAGTGGAAATTTTAAGACATTTGAGACTCTATGAAGAGATTACACCCAAGAATTCTGGGCACATAAGGTGGAGAAGAGTTTTAGTCAATAGGCAAAGTAGCTGGGCATGGTGGTGAACATCTTTAGTCCCAGCACTTGGGAGTCAGAGGTAGGAGGATCACTGTGAGTTCAAGGCCACCCTGGGACTACATAGTTAATTCCAGGTCAGCCTGGGCTAGAGGGAGAACCTACCTTGCAAACCCATGGAAATTAAACAATAAAATATTGAGAGCTTACTTGGTCATTGAAGAAACCAGGAAGGAAATAAAAGAAATTATTAGAATTAAATCGTAAGAAATCAAGTAGGATCTGTGCCTGAAGCCTCTTCCCCGCTGATGACCTGTCAGAGTGTTAGAATGTGTAGTGCACACTGTTGGTGGAGAAAAGTCATCTTCATTCTTACCCAGCAGTGTACCCTGTGCGTTACACAACCAACTACCAGGCAAGATAAGCCCATGGGTGCAAGAGTAGCATGACTGTTATGGGAGTAACAGGTGCTCTCTGATTGGATCATGGGAGGAATCTGTACTTGCTACTGAAAACCTTGTCAAAATCCTATGGCCAGGAAGGCCACAGGCCTTAGTGCAGAAGCTATTACTGCTGTATGGCTAAATGGTTGGGCCCATCAAATTTTGCTCTAAATAATTATGTTTATGCACAGGATTAGTGCTGCTCTCACTGCTGTTCACAGAAGATTCTTTTTGTAGAGGACCATGACTACTGAGGAGACTCAAACCTGTCAAAGTGCTGACCCATTTTCTGTTGAGGTGTCAGTGCTAAAGTAGTGTCGTAGTCAGCCACAGGCTGCTGGGATTTGGGGAGGAAAATATTTATTGAAGGAACAGACCCAGGGGAAGTTACGGAAAGGCTGGCCCCCTTTCACAGAAGCAAGCAGAGACAAAGACAGAAGCCCACCACCAGCATCTTACGCAAGCACACTCCAAACTAACTAAAGGAACTCCAGGCTTGAGCTCAGACTGCTTTGTGCATATGCATAGCTAAAATTCCAGACCCACCCTCAAAATACCTTAGGGCTGAACCCTAGGATCTGGCCAAGGTGACACACTTCCTCTAGCCAGAACTGGCTGGAGACAATTTATAATTTTAATAAACCCTTAATTCTTTTGGGGGACATTTATTCAAAACTACCACAAGTAGCATCTCTGTACTGATCCCCAAGGCTCAGGAAATGTGGTGGAAGGATGTGAGAGCCAATGATGGGGACAGTGCTGATGCAACGCTGTCTCCTGGACACGAATAGATCTCCCAGCACCTGCTGTTGTCTGTGAGATATTGGGCCAATCCATGTTCCACAAGAGATGATGGAGCAGAGAGCAAGAGACAGCAAAACAGAAGAAGGACTCATGACAGAGAGAAGATTCCCTGGAAAGGGCAGAGGACAAACTAAGGTAATGGGAAGAACAGACCTCAACAAAGAAAAGAAATACAGAAATGTTCATGAAAGCATACATATATGATTATATGTTGATAAATGTATGGGGATGAAGACATAAATAGATAATGTGTTCAGGTATCTGTGTTTTACACAGAATGAGACTTGAGGTTTTTTTTTTCTTTTTCAATCTGTCTTTGGTTCAGACATTGTATAGATTTTAGTCCCCAAACATGTAGTGGGGGTTGTTTTTATTTGTCATTTAACTTTGTTTATTGGAGTTCTGGATAGAATAAATCAGAATAATTTCAGGAACTTTTGCTACACATCTTGACCCAAAAAGCCAATAACATCATGAATTTTCTCCAAGTAATTGTCCTGGGGGCTGAGATCGCTCATATACCTTATGGCCTTCTCCCTAATACAAAGACAAGGCTGGCCCACAAGGGAGGTAAGAAAGTGTGTAAATGAATTGCAGATTGCTAGCGAAAGAGTTATATGCCCAAGGTATCCAGAAGGCCCCAAGTGTTTGTTATGTTCATGTAATAAACACACAAAATAGATGAAACAGCTCAGTTTTATTATTTGGCTTTCATTGGAGAAAGTTCACACACACACACACACACACACACACACACACACACACACACACACACTTCTGAAGCTCTAATTAAATAAGCAACAAAAATTGTATAAGTCACCACAGGCGGTCGCTTAACAAGGAGATTTCACACCAGGAAAGGTATTTAAATTCATGACAGTCCATTTATGTCACACTTAAATCCCCATTTTCCAATCATATATCAATTTGTCTTTCTTGCCTCCTTATTTAGACTACTAAAGTGTATCCGACCTTTTCTTTTTGAGATATAAGGAACTGTCTATGGCTTTGTCACTTGTAAGCCCTTTTCAACCTTCTGACTTAGAATTCCCGCCACCCCCCCAAATAGTTCCCAGTCATAATCACAATGAAGAATATCATAAAGTATTTGGAAAGAGGATATATCTTATTTTTATATCTTCTAAAATTACTATGTCAGCACGCTTCTTAGATTACTCTTTTAAGAAAAATATATCACATAATCCCCACAAAATATGTGAGGAAAGAAAGAACTGGCAATTGTAAATATTCTTCTATAAAAAATCTTAGTATTTATTCTGTCATGAAAGAATTATGTGTAAAATACTTTAAAAGAAAAGAAAATGAAGTACTGATTTCTTTGCTTCTTCTAGTATTTTCCTTATATGTCAATTTCAGATTGTTAAGACAGCAATGGCTTTGTTAACGGACTTATTATATTTCTTTTTTTCTGTGATGATGTTCTCTCGGAAGCACAGACTCACAGGCGTTAATGGTTTAAGTTGTTTTCATTATTTAATTTTGAGAAATACTGTCAGATAGAAACATCTAAAAGATTTGCTATATATCCAGTGCTTGCCTTCCTTAAGAATTTGTTTTTCTCTGTTCATACTGATTGCTTTCATTGAAAACCCACATGGGATCAGGGCACGTCTTGCCTAACCATAGCAGAGTGGTTAGCATCTGATTAAAGTGGGCTAATGCAAACAAGCCTTGAGGATTTTGAGAAGTATATCTGGCAGAGCAATTTGGCTCCTCTCTGGTAGTGGAATGAGAGGCCACCATCGTTCTTCCACTCCATGGACGAATGGGTTCAGCAGAAAGGAAAGAAATAACAGATGAGACCAACTCACTGCAGACAGAATATCAGTGTTTTTTTTTTTTTTTAACACAAGCAATATCCAGTTCATTTTATCTACTAGGAAATGCTGCTTGTAGCCTGATTAAGTAGTTTCTGTTTCAACCTCAAAAGTACAAGTGAATAGAAATACCACTTAGTGTGACTTTAAATACACTCTATTTGAATTTTACGTTTTTGTTAAAATGTCATGTAGTTCTTTCTCAACATCTGTATATTCCACATCTGTGAAATTGGATCAATAATAAGTAGATTAACCGTGTTAGAGAAAAATATCTTTACTGAACATTGTATTATAGTATTATATTATTTATCATGTTATTATATTATATTGTTATATTAATTGGGTGTAAATTTTTATTTTACTATAAATGTCTTGATTCACATGATCTGTTTGTTCACTTATCAGTATGTGCCTATTTGTGCAATGCTATGTACTCATAGTGCATTGCTAACAAAAATGAATTGTACTTGTTTTGTTATAGTGGTTATCTTGTAAAAAATTATTTTTTTTGAAATCTATAAATGTTCATTCACAAAAATATTAACATGCATCCTTTTTTCTATTATTTCCTCCTCCAGTACATTTTTAAAAATATTTTATTTATTCATTTTAGAGAGAGAAGAGAGAGAAGAGAGAGAGAGAGAGAGAGAGAGAGAGAGAGAGAGAGAGAGAGAGAGAGAGAGAGAGAGAGCGCCAGGGCCACCACCTAGTGGGTCTAGCTTATGTGGTTACTGGGGAATTGAACCGGGGGCCTTAGGCACTGGAGGCAAGTGCCTTAACCACTAAGCAATCTCTCCAGCCCTCCTCTGGTACATTTTAGTCAGTGAAATATTTTTCATAACATTCCTTTACCTTTGCATACTTAAATGTCTATTTTACCTTCCAATAGTATATCAGCAATTGAAATATTGAAACTTCAGTATATTAACTCCAATTGTTAAAATTGAGAAAATGTAGGTTATTCCCTCTCTTTCCCTTTTGTGGTGGTTTGAATGTAAAAATGCCACCCATAGACTCATGTGTTTGGGCACTTAATCCTCAGCTGATAATGCTGTCCGGGGAGGTTCTGGAAACATTAGAATGTAGAGCTTTGGTCTACGGCCATACCACCCTGAAGGCGCCCCATCTCATCTGATCTCAGAAGCTAAGCAGGGTCGGGCCTGGTTAGTACTTGGATGGGAGAATGTAGAGCTTTGCTGCAAGAAGTGTGCCACTGGGGACAGGACAAGAGACTAATAGTCCAGCCCTGCTTGCCGTTCCCATTCTCTCTACTTCCTCCTGACTGACATGACGATACAGTTGTGGTGTTCTGCTCCTGCCATGCTGGACTGTAACTTCCGGAGCCATAA
Source organism: Zapus hudsonius (assembly GCA_004024765.1). Lineage (NCBI taxonomy): Eukaryota > Metazoa > Chordata > Mammalia > Rodentia > Dipodidae > Zapus > Zapus hudsonius. The sequence goes on from PVHP010002378.1 coordinate 38,131, forward strand.
AGCAAAAGAAATTCTTTCCTCCCTAAATTGTTTCTGGTCAAATATTTGTCCCACTAGTGAGAAAATAAGAGAGACCTAAGTTTTCAGTGATAATACTTGTTAGTTCTATGACTGAACAATATAACAATCTATTATAACTTTAATATGAATTTTAACCTTGGCCCTAACATATTTGTAATCAATACTCACCACTAAGTATTTTACTATCAATTACTTGTATTTGTTTGTTCACTTGGCTTTTCTCTAGTAGAATATTTAAACTGAATTAGGAAAAAATATATTCAGAGCTCCACATGGCTGCTGACTCTACACTTCAGAAGATAGACTGAATATAAAATTCTCAGGTTGTTTTTTTCTCAATATTTGTAGGTTTATTCCATTTCATTCATAAGCTGAGAAATCATAAGCAATAATTACAATATGATTTGATTTTTTGTCCTGTTGCTTAAGAAATGTTGTATCGATTTTTTGAACATTGTAATTTTTATGAGCTATGTATGTCTTTGTATTGATATTGCTTGTGAATCTCTTGGGCTCTATTGTAATATTTCTGTGTTTTGCTTAGGTCTTCTTACATTTGGAAAACACTTTCTTGACCTTTATGACTAGTTCTGTTATTTCCTGTCATCTTTATGCATTGGCATTATTGACATATTGTTACTTTTTTGGATTTTCATTTTTATTTTATTTCTTATCCTCCCCCTTGCCTTCCACAATGTCCTTCCTTCCTGCACTGCTTCTTACTTCCCTCTTTTCAGTGATGGTTTAAGGTTTTATCCCTCTGTTCCTCCCTGAGATTGACAATACAGACTAAGGTTAAAAACAGAAACCAGCCAAGGTGGTGATACACCACATTAATCCTAGCTCTCAGAGGCTGAGGTAGGAGAGTCATTGTGAGTTCAAGATCAGCCTGGGCTACAGGGTGAGTTCCAGGTCAGCCTGAGCTAGAGTGAGACCCTGCCTCAAAAAACCTTCCTTCCTGCTATTCCACATTAAAAAAATAGAAAGAAAGAAAGAACAAGGAAAGAAGGGAGGGAGAGAGGAAGGAAAGAGAGAGAGAGAGAAAGAAAGAAAGAAAGAAAGAAAGAAAGAAAGAAAGAAAGAAAGAAAGAAAGAAAGAAAGAAAGAAAGAAGAAAAGAAAGACCAGAAACTAGGTTCCAGGGAGATCGCTCAGTATACAAAACACTTGCCACTCAGGCTGAAGTACCAGAGTGTGAGACCCAGGACCCCATGTGAAAGTCCAGAAGCCATGGTGGATGGTGGGCTTCTGTAATCCCTGAATGCCAATGATGGAGATGGAGACAAAGACAGAAGGTTCTGGAAAACAGCAAACACAGCAGAATGAGAATCTAAAGCTAGAATCACCACCTCTAATGTGGTATATATGCGCGCGCGCGCGCGCGCGCGCGCGCACACACACACACACACACACACACACACACATACATTTATGCACATAAAAATTAAAAATCAGAATAAGTAGTACCTAATGATATGTGAGAGAACTCAGTCATTTCTGCTTTCTCTTTCTTTCTTTTTCTTTCCTTCTTTCTTTCTTTTTCTTTCTTTCTTTCTTTCTTTCTTTCTTTCTTTCTTTCTTTCTTTCTTTCTTTCTTTCTTGTTTCTTTCTTTGTTTCTTTCCTCTCTCTCTCTCTCTCTCTCTCTCTCTCTCTCTCTCTCTCTCTCTCTCTCTCTCTTTCTCTCTCTCTCTGTTTTGAGAATTTATAGCCAACCATCTCCCCTGCTCTGAAACAGCTTTCTGATCATTGTGTGCTTTGACTTTTCCTCCCTCCTTCCCTCCTCTCTTCTTTCCTTCTAGTGTTTTTAGTTCTGTCTTACCTTCCCTAATATGATTAAAGAAAAATGAGGATACTGGACTTTTAAAAAATATATTTTATTTAATCATCTTCTAAAAGATACTCTGGGTTCTTAGTGGGAAGAGTATTGGATAAAATATTGGCTCACCACCCTTAAGGAATTTATACAAACAACTTGACTTTGAATTTCTAAGATGGTTATTCAATGTGAGATGCCAAAGTTCCTGGGAGGATCGATTTCAGTATAAAGTTTCAATTTTATCTGTTTTGAAGAAATCTGAGGAATACCATAATTCCTCCCTGGCCTTCTCTGTCTACTTATGATCACAACACAGGGTCAATGCCTTTGTATTACAGGCTAAGCAATCTGCTCCAAAACGGCTTAAACAAAGAGCAAATTTCGTTTTCCTTTTATCATCAGGAAAAGTGGGAATTAAATATTCATAGGTCAAGTTTAAATTTCTAGTGTAGCTTTAGTGTATTATTTCCATTGCAATTAGGAAGGACTTTCTCACACTCATTTAACTACATATTCCAAATTTTCCTAAGGGGAAAAATAATTTATGTCTAAAGACATAGAGACATATATTCATAGATGATTTAACTCCATGTCTCTCTCAGTTTAGACAAATGTCAGAGGTCAGATTTGAACTCCGGGCCCCTTATTCTTCCTCTGATGGCACAGATGATTCACATAGTGCAAGGGAATGTGAGAGTGTAATGGAAGTTCATGTTCACTCCACAAAGGGAAGGCCAGCGGATAGCTTTGTGCCCTCCTCTCCTTCGATCTCTTCTGCAGAGATGGAGTCTCTGGTTTTCTTTTCTTTTCTTCTTTTCCTTTCTTTTCTTTTTCTTTTCCTTTATTTTCTCTTTTATTTTCCTTTCCCTTCCTTTCTTTCTTCTTTCTTTTTTCTTTCTTTCTTTTTTTCTTCTTTTTTTTTTAGAATGACTAATCAGTGAATCCTAGGAACTCTTCCATTTCCACCCCCATAGACCCATAAAACCGGGATTAGATATGTGCCTGGCCATGCCCAGCTGTTTAGGTTGGAGCTAGATATTGACTTTGGGCCCTGTCATGACCTCATATTTGTGTAGCAAGGACTATTTTTCACTGAACCTTCTCCAAAACCCCTGGGACTAACATCTGAAGTCGTGTCCTCTTTCATTAGAAATGGGTTGAACTACAAAACTCCAAAGTCCTGTGGATATGAACAGCTTTGATTTCTTGGAATTGGTTGAACAGAATAAAATGTTTTGATTAAGAAAAAAAAGAAATGGGTTGTATCTACTTTCTTAAGTTGACTGTGAAATGGAATTTAAAACTTCAAGTAACATTAAGGCCTATGGACCTTATTCCTTATGGAAAATAAGGATTATTTAACTAGTTAACCAATTTGGTAAAGCTAAGAACCTCAGGTATTTTGTATTAAAATGCACAGCATAAAAATATGTCTTATTCTTTGACCAAATTATTACAAATACATGTTAGAACATTTAGGCTAGTTTTAATATTTTACGTTTTGGGAAAAACTTAGAAAGAAGAGGGAAATTTAAACACAGAATATCATTTTATTTCAAAGACTGAAGATTGGAAACTAAAGTGACTCTATTAATATTTCAGTTTTATTTTTCTTAAGATGAGGTGGGGTAAAAGGAAAAGTAAACAAAAATATTTTGCCAAATTCTCATAGATTAACAAACGTAAGACAGAAACATAATATCTATTAAAGAAAAAAAATAACTTTAGAAATGAAACAGTTGTCCTGGATGAAGAATGTATCTCCAATGTCTATTAGTACAATGCTGGGAACATGTAACTACTTGATAAATGCTCATTGTTGATATTCATTTCTTCTTTCTTTAAGAATCAGCTGCATTTATTGGGCTTCAGGAAAAGACAGACCCCGGGGAGATGGTGGATTTTCCTTACTACTCAGTAAATATCACGAGGTGCTTCCTCAGCATTCTCGTCTTCTTCCAATGCCTCATGCTGGACAGATGTCTCTATGCCTCACTTCCTCTCAGTTTGGACTTGTTTCATTTTCCGTATCTCTCTGGGTATTCACCAGGCATCTTTGGTGTTAGGCTCCATTTCCAAAGCCTCTGCAATACAGCCAGCACATCTGGAGCAGCTTCAGGGAGACTCTGGTTGGATTATTGCTTATGATTCCAGATGCACGAATAAAATGCCATATGCTTTTGTAAGCTATGACCAAATGCAGTTCTTTAAAATTGTGTCGCTTAGCAGAGGTGGGCACTGGAAATAAAATGGGCTTTTGTCCTACCATCCTGAATTTGATATTTTTATATTAGAGTTCATGGCCTATCACGACCTTAACTTAGAATAAGAAACCAATCAGTGGAGGTATTCTTAGGTAGCAACACAGAGAAGTTTCTTTTCTAGAGGTGACAGATTTAGGGTCCCTTGACACAAAATGTCATGGATACTAGATGGCCTCCCTACCTTTCGGATGATTTCCTACGGTCCCTTGTAGTGATGATGATCTTTCTAGCTTGTTTCAATTACTGTTATTTTATTCCTCAGATCTTTCAGATAGATCCTTGCCATTCTCTTAAAATTTTTAACATCTCAGACTTAAAATTGTTAATGTCTAAGCAAATAATTAACTAATATGTCAAATTCTGCCCATTGAACAGCTGCACTAGGTGGTATCAGAAAGATGAATATGTTGACCCAGCAGCATGTGCATTGTGTGTGTGTGTGTGTGTGTGTGTGTGTGTGTGTGTGTGTGTGTGTGTGTGTGCGCTTAGGTGTAAATTCGTGTGCTCATGTGTGGAGGTGAGGACAGAGGACAACTTTGTGGGAGTTGTTCCTGGCCATGCACATCACCTCGAAGCAGATCTCCTCTCTCTTCTCTGGGTTCTTCTCTGCTGTGCTTGCCATTAGGTTCCAGCTTTTGGGAAACCCTCCTATGTCCACCTCTAATCTGTACAATGGCTTCCCGCTTTTTTATGTATGGTCTTTAGATTCAATTCAGATACTCAGGCTTGAGCAGCAACTGCTTCATGCACTAAACCACCCCCTGAGCCCTTGACCTAACAGTTTTCCTATTCCCTCCAGCTCCTTCTTGTGCATCTACATATTTAATTGATGCACCTTCTGGCTAGGCAGTTATGTATAGGTATGCCATAATTTTCTGGTACAAAAATACCATGGTTAGTGTCGATTTTCTGATGGGAGACATATATGTCTTTGATTACATCTATGTTGTCATCATTAATGTAAAATGGGCTTTAGCTAAGCTCAAAATTAGAAAAGAAATATCTTAACCATGATTGCTACTCATATGGCCTCAGACTGTTTTTAGCAACAAATCTGCTTTGGATATCTGCTGACATCAAGCTGAAGAGAGAAGGTTTGTGGAGGGAAGTGGCCTTTCCCTGCAGCTGTTTTAAATGATGTGCTCTTTGGTGTAGATGCCAGGATCGGTTAGGAAAGACTTGAAGCAGCAAGCACATCCTCTAACCATCCCCGCCCCTCCCATCATTCCCATCAACTCTAGATCAAGTTGGGCTTGTGTGTCTATGATAAAGAACTGCGCCAGCATGAATTTATTTTACATCCAACCAAGGCAAGATATAAACATGAATCATGAATGGATATACAAAACCAGCAAGGTATCAAAGATAACGTTTGCCATATCAAATACAGATATAAGATTCAAGATAAAATTATTTAACTTAAATATATATAATATTATATATTACAAAAGATTATCTAGTAGTTTTATAAGTCTGAATGGTAATATTATTTAGATCTCTATACCCAATTCCTAAGTCTAATTTCTATCCCTGAATTTTATCATACAAAGATTTCTGAGAAAAAAAATTCAAAACATATTTTAAAAAATGGAAAATAGTAGAAAGGATTGACAAAATGAAAGGATATATAATTGTATATTTTCAGAATTTGCTACAAATTTGATAACTTAATCTAGTATGTAAAAGATAGATTATTTGGGCTGGAGAGATGGTTCAGCGGTTAAGGCACTTGCCTCCAGTGCCTAAGGCCCCGTGTTCAATTCCCCAGGACCCACATAAGCCAGACCCACAAGGTGGTGGCCCTGGTGCTCTCTCTCTGTCTCTCTCTCTCTCTCTCTCTCTCTCTCTCTCTCTCTCTCTCTCTCTTTCTCTCTCTCTCTGTATGTCTCTGATTGAAAATGAATAAATAAAATATTAAAAAAGATAGATTATAAATTATAAACAGTAGACTTTATCATGAGTGTGCTGAGGGAATACACTCACACAGGCAACTTTTCTTGCCTATAGATTGAACTCATTACCATAATTGAGGCTTTGGGGAAGCTAGAGTCTATGATTTCCATCGATAGACATGAATATAATTAAGCAATCATCTGGAGGATTTGGCTCTATAAAGTCCCGGGAAACCATCTGCTGGGTCACATATCTTCCTGCCTCACTATGAGCAACAGTCTTGAAAATATTCGCATGAGATCTGACTTTTGTATGTTTACACACTTAACACTTTCTTGGATTAGGAACAATTGATTAGTGTATATCACATTATCTTTATATACGTGTACATGTTATTTTACATAGAACCAAATACTATAAACATTTATCCAAGGTTATCATTTGCACATGTGGAACATTCTGTCTCTCTGGACACATCATTCATGCATAATGAGCATCAGATTAATTTTGTAGAGTTTAGAATCCTTCAATAGCATGCACACAAAAACTTATGCGAGCATGATAGTTCACTGTTTACATTGAATATGTCTGTATCTGTCCTCGACATAATTGCCCTCAATCAAATTTTCCATTGTACATCTAATGCTTTGGATTTTTGCTCTAGAGAAATCAGTGTGAAGTAGGGGGTGTGAGTCTCCTTAACTACCTCCCTTCCTTGACCTTGAAGTAACAGCCACTTACACTGGTGTTGCTGCTGCTGTGATTACAATGGTTACTACTGCTGCTCCCCAAACTCCTAGAGGTGCTAATACTGTTACTACTACTGGATGATTCCGATACTGAGTGGGAGAGTGTGAAGCCTGTCCTCAGGCTACTTCAGTCAGTCACTCAACACATAGTCACTGACAGTTTACTATGTGCAAGCTCTGTGCAAGGTCCTTGAAATGCATATTGCTAACTCTGCTTCAGGAATGTTGCTCAGAGTGCTGGAGACTAGATAAAATAGGTCAGATGGACAATTGCACTATACTGTGAAATTGTCATCTGTAGGCAGTTGGTGTCCTGTGTATTTTTTGATCTGTACAGACACTTGATAAAATGCGATGATTTCTGATGAATAACAACAGGGTCTTTTTTCTTATTGGAACAAATCAACATAAACCAGTTTTTACTATGTTTTTAAAATCAGTTGTTGGCTTAATTCTAACTAGAATACAGAAACATTCTAATAAAAGTCAGACATCTTCATGTTACTATTTTGCGACTTGAACATTTTTAAAGTATTTTATTTATTTATTTGCAAGCAGAAAGAGAGACAGAGACAGAGTGCGACAGAGAGAGAGAGAGAGAGAGAGAGAGAAAGAGAGAGAGAGAGAGAGGTGAGTATGAGTGCTCCAGGGCCTCTATCCACTGCAAAGAACTCTGGATGCATGGGCCACTTTGTGCACCTGGCAGGTACTGAGAAATTTAACCCCGGTCAGTAGGCTCGGCAGGCAAGTACCTTAACCACTGAGATATCTTTCCAGCCCTGCCAAATTTTCATATATAAAATTGTCTGTTATTTAAATACTATGTTGGGCTGAGCATCAGTATAGTTCTGAGCCAAATTTGTTTAGACAAGTTTATTTCCTTTCTAGAATGAAGTCAGGAAAGCATTAGGAAGGCAGAGTCAAATGATATTATTTTATGTGAATACTGTGACACATTTTGCTGCAGAGATATAACTGACTAAAGTCATGAATTTTTTCTTCTTTTGTTTAAAATTCATGAGTTTTTGGGTGGGTGGAAGGCTATGGTCAAATAATAATCACCATTAGCTCAGAGTAAGTTATTTTTTAATAACAAAGCTGATATATATTAATGATAAAACCTTGCTGAGCAGGTGTTTGCATCCTGAAAGACTTTGTTTATGGGTACAATTTCTCAGATTATTTAGCAGCTCAATAAATAAAATAATATAATGAAATAAATTCATTAATAAACCGAAATTGTTTAGATTCCATTAGTTGAAAGGCTATCTACTTAAGAACACTTAAGAAGAACAGATCCATCTATTTTGGAGGGATAATTCTAATAAAAGAGTGAAACCAATTGGATATAGGACAATTCTAACAAGCAGCATCACTTCCTCCAGGAAAGAGGGTGTTTTAGTTATCTTCTCATTGCTTAGATGAAATACCAGACCCCTCCAGAAAACATCAGTTTAAGGGAGTGTGATGGTTAAGTTTTGTTGTCAACTTATCCTTTTAGTAATCTTGAATGGGTCTCTGAGGATGTTCGCAGGAAGGCAGCCTCTCAGTAGGGGGCAAGAAATGAACATCCCTTAATTCCAGAGACTCAGGGAGTCAGCAAGGATGGGCTAGGGTTTCAAGACCCTACCCTATGGCTTTCTCTCCCTTAGCCCCGTGCCCGTTTGCTGTTCTCTGTGTGTGTTATTTATGATGGCTTCTTTCTCTCTCTGCTTGAACCTGTGAAAGGGTCCAATCTCTTTTTCCACTATGGAACTTCCCCTGGATCTGTAGCTTCAATATATCCTTTCCTCCCATAATGGTGCCTGGTTTGGAGATTCATCCCAGTGGTGAGTGCGCTGACTAGGCCATGGAGGAAGAGTTTTCTTCGGCTTACAGGTCCAGGCTTCATCATAACAGGGAAGGCACAGTAGGTAGGAGCTTGAGACAGCTGGTCACATGCAGCCCAATGAGGAAACATGATGATGAATGCTGGTGCTTAGCCAGCTTGGTTCCAGTCCAGGACCCTTTCCACCTTGTGTCTTTCCACCTCATTTAACCTCATCACAGACATGCTCAGAGGCTAACTCAATCTAGATCATTTTATACAACCCATTCTGTGTCCTGTCACATTGACAATATAAAAACTCCCACAGAAGTATGAAAGTCTGATGGAGGAAACATATAGGAACAGGAGAAATACTGTAATGGTGGGTAGAGTGTACAATACTGATCATGTTTCTGTCTAAAAGGAGTAAATTTATTTTTTAGCTCCAATTGCATATAAATATTAATATTTCCATGAGAAAAAAATCTAATTTGTAGAAAAATAGGTTTTAAAACAGTTTTAAAATTTTCTTTTTATTTCCTATTTTCTTTAAGGGAATGATCTCGAGACTCCTTTGGCTCTGCCCAGGGTTTATTTATTGTCATTAAGCAGAAAGATTTTGAAGACAAACTATCACTGCATTTTGTAAAGGTGAAAAACTCAATTACTTGAGGGGGCGAGAGGAAGAATAAATTGGGAGATGGGGAAGGGGACACTGAAAACAGTTGAATTACACAGGATATTTGGTTGATGGTAGTGTGGTCTCATGACCCAGGAAAGTGAGAAAAAATTCAGAGATGATTGTAAGGACATCACCTTCTCTAGCCCTGGACAAAGATGCTGCTGACTAAGGCTAAGCATACCTCGACCTCTTCAGTGTCTCCAACTTGCGGACGGCAGATCCTGGGACTTTACAGTCTCCAGAACTGTATGAGTCTTCATATCCATAAATGCCTGTTACTTCTCCTTCGCTCCGGGCGGGGTCTATAATGCAGTTATGGGCAGGGAGGGGTTCTCCATCAGCATGGATTCTTGTGCAAAGAGAAGTTGAACCAGAAGAAACCTCTGCATGATTGTAAAATGAATATAACAGTGTGTGAATTGGTGGATTAAAATCAAAGTCCATATTATGTTTTATTTTCATTTTTTGCAAAATATGGGAAGGGAAGGAGCAATAGGCTGGAGAGGGGATAGCACATTATGTAAATTCCAAAAAAGGAAAAGTTCCTTTTAGACTAAAATTCAAGGCTCTCCTAGTACAAAATGATAGTCAATTGCAGTTGAATTTAAATAGCAAAAATTTATATAGTTATGCATTTTAAACTTCTGGAATAAACTGAGTTTGAGGGCTGATACATTAACTTTTCCATTAATTTATTTACCTGGCATGGTGGGGTTAAATAATTTATTATATAAGAAAATGAAATAGAGCCCTACAAGAGAAATACTAGAAGCTGGTAGAATACGGTTTAAGTATCTCCTCAGATCTGTGCCTACACTATAATTAATTAATCCATTGAGCACTCTCATGGTTTGATCCAGGTGTCCCCCACAAACAAATGAATGTGTTCTGGGTAATCGGTCCTCAGCTAATGGCAGTTTGGGTTTTACAATCTCGCTGGCTCGCTGGAGCTGTGTTGTTGGGGGCGGGCTTTTGGAGTTATAAACCAGCTTCCCCTTGCCAGAGTTTGGCACACCTTCCTGCTGCTGTTTGCAGTGCTGTGGCAGAGGTGATGTCCACCCCTCTGCTCATGCCATCATTTTCCCTGTCAGAATGGAGTCTGCCCTCGAGTCCTTAAGCCATAATAACCCCATTCCTCCGCAAGCCACTTTTGCTTGGGTTCTTTCTGCACACAGCAACAAGCACTAATAAGGTATTTCTAACCAGTTTCTCTGATCGTGCTTGGGCCAGTTTGAGAAAAACACGCGCCTCACTCTATAAACAGCAAAAGATTAGCACATGAAGCCCCACAGCAGATCAGCTGCCTGATATCTCAAGAATGGAGAAGTTACGGATTATGTCACACCAGACACAGAATTTCTCTGAAGGAACATCATGGGCTTCCTGTGAAATCAACTTGAAAACAAATTTCATTTTCGAATATAGAAATGAATAATAAAGCTATTCAATTTCTACCTCTGTTAAGTGGGTTTATATGAATCTATCTTATGATTAGAAATAAGAACTTAATATGGAAAATGGAATATCATCAAATAGAAATAATATTGGTTTTGGGCTGGAGAGATGGCTCAGCAGTTAAGGCACTTGCCTCCAGTGCCTAAAGCCCCCTGTTCAATTCCCCAAGTCCCACATAAACCAGACCCACCAGGTGGTGGCCCAGGTGTGTTCTCTCTCTCTCTCTCTCTCTCTCTCTCTCTCTCTGCTTGAAAATTAATAAATAAAATATTTTTTTTCCTTTTTTACCTTATCCTTTTTTTTCTCTTTATTGTCCATAATGAGTTACATTGCTTAGTGGGCCAACCATGAGTTGTTATCCCCAATTCCCCGTTGCCCCCCTTCCCCATCCCCAGTCAGCTGGATATCCTCCTCCGTGGGCCGTCTGGATCAGTCTTTGTGGCAGGGGACCATGGATAGCCTAGTAGTACTCAGCCTGGTTCTCCTGACCCAACTGTGTTGTTACTGAGGGGTGCCAAGTCTCTGATATTCTCCCCCACCACGGCTCTCACAAGCTTTCCGCCCCTCTTCCGCTCAGTTCCCTGAGTCGTGGTGGGCGAGTATTGAGGCTGCTATGGTGTGAGCTTAGGGGTTTTTGTGTTGAGATTCCTTGGTTTCTGTCACACTGGCTTATCCTTTGTTGATTGAATGGCTATGGCTGTGGGTCCCTTGTTCATCCAATCATTCTCTGTGGGGTTCCATATGGATCCTCCCCCGTATTACTGTGGTGGCTCATCTCATGCCAGGATCTCAGCTTTCTGCCTGCTGTCAGTTGGTAGGGTTATATGGGCCACAGCTCTCTCGCTGTATCCTGAAAAATACAAACACAATCTCCGTCGGAGAATGAGGTCAGTATCAGTTAACAAATATACAACAATCTAGATTACCTATCTTCTATTTTCAAAAGCCTCCCCGGCAGTCACTCGCATAGTGCATCTTTTCTTGGGAGCCCAAGAGTATGGGATCCAGTGCATATAGCCCTAAATCCCTGGTTCCAATCAAGGGTTCCCCCTCACTGAGTGGAATATTTGGCCGAATTTAATAGCTGTTGACTGGCTCCCCCAGGCCCAGGCTCCTCCATTGCACAAGTGCTCCTTTCTTGGTTTGCTTTTCTCTCCCAGTAGGAGGTGTGGTCAGCCTACTCATGGCCGCAGACTGTGTTTCATGCCAGTGGTCTGTTTACACCAGCTGTCGGTGTTCAGCTTCCCCTGGCACCTTGTGTAGTGTCTTCCAGCACTGCACTAACTGCCATCTGGGAGCTGGTTACCATTCCAGACCTCGAAGAGTCTCTCGATGTTGAACGATGGTATTCTGTGGTTTCTTCAGCAACAGGGTTTTGCCTCAGGCCTGGGGAGGGCATTAAAGAGCCTTGACAGAATTCTGTCTTGTTTTTGTAACCTCATGGGTCACTTTGGTCAATAGCTCAGTGAGGGAAGGAACCAGTGGCCGGGACCTGGGGCTGTCAGACTGCTCAATTGTTCACAGACTCAGACATTCTCCCCTACTACTCATGGCCCCTCTTACCAGCCTTGGGAGGTCTTCAGTCCCTGGGTAGGTGTCACCCTGGAGGAGAGGCGTCATAGGTGTCAATGTTCTGACAGAACTGAGGTGTTGAAGCTGTCAGTTTCCTGTCTTTGTTGCCATAGGTTTTCTTAAGGACATCATCAGCCACACTTCATGACCACGACATATGGTGATAAGCTAGAATGCTATGAATTTAAAAGACAGGGAGAGAGCAAACCCTTTCCGCAATTATTTCATTGCCTTAAAGTCCTTATAAAACCAGTGTTCTGTAACGTGGACATCTGGTTTAAAAAATAGAAAATTGTTTGATTTCTCTGTGGAATATTACCTAAGAAAATTTACTAGTCAGGTTTTTGTTTTGTTTTTGTTTTTGTGTTTTTGAGGTAGGTCTCGCTCTAGCCCAGACTAACCTGGAATTCACTATGTAGTCTCAGGCTGGCCTCGAACTCATGGCGATCCTCCTACCTCTGCCTCCCAAGTGCTGGGATTAAAACGGTGCGCAACCATGCCTGGCATTAGTCAGGTTTTTTTGCAACTGAATTAATAAAAAGAGATGCTGTCCAGGAGGAGACAAATTATTTTATAGATTATTAATATCATCTGACATACTAGGTGTTAAACGGGAAAAGGATTAATTTAAAGTATTTTAGGATCTCAGATATACAGTCGGCGTCTGCATTATCCTTTCTCATTTCACATCAGGTTTGGCTTTCCTCTTAAATTTCTGTTTTCTGTTCTAATGTTGTTCCCCTGGTCTCTTATCACAAGCACGATCATGCACTGCCCCTGCGTCCGGCTATCCTGCACAGGTGTTTGACTGACAGATCCCGTCAGTCTGCATCTCCATGCTTGCCCCCACGAACGTTCTTACTCACCGAACACACCCTCACTCTGGTTCCCTACTTTCCATGCCCTGGTCTCTTAGCAAGATTCCTTGTGTCAAGAACTTCCTATCAGCTTACCCCACACTCTCTGAAGAGTTCTAGTGGGAAGTTTTCCTTACCTCATCCTTCTTTCCTCTCTTTTACATTCCAAAGGATTTTTCCCCAGTAAATATATTACTTGTCTATATGCTTTATATCCCTATATGCTTTACAGATGATCAAAAATAATATACTCACTTGTATATTCATAAAATATAGAACTTCAATTTTTCTCTTCTAGTTTTACTGTACTCCTTGCTTACATTAACATTATTTTATATGAAAGAATGCCAAATCTACTGTTTAAGATCTTAAGAAACTGATTCATTCTCTCTCTCTCTCATTTAAAAGAACCCGAGAGGGCTGGAGAGATGGCTCAGTGGTTAAGGCACTTGCCTACACTGCCTAAGGCCCCCCACTGAGAATTGGGCTTAGTTTGGCTATATGGGTACGCTTTGATTTTTCCTTATTCAAGCCACAAGCACAGACATTTTCATCATCCTTAGCTACACACTCTAGAACCAGTGATTCAGACTTGCTTCTCATTTCCACCAGTCATTCATTCCCCAAGTACCTCTTTATCCATTATTTGATTTTCCATTTTCTGTCCCTACAACCACTACCTTAGATCCAGCCTTCATCACTATTCCCCCTATCATGGTCAAGATCAGCCTTTTTTCCTTTTTATGGCCTGTCCTAATTTCCCTCCTTTCTGAAAGACTGATTTTCCTTTAAAAATCAAACCTACTCATTGATTTCTCCATTTAAACACAGTTGCTTAAGGTGGCTGTGGCACAGTGGATAGCACATTGAACTTGTACTTGACCAAAAACAAAACAAAAAACAAAAGAACAAAACAAACAAACAAACAAAAAAACAGTTGTTTGGGCTGGTGAGATTGTTCGGGGCTTAAACACACTTGCTTGCAAAACCTGACATCCTGGATTTAATCTCCAAGTACATTAATTCACATACACAAAACGGTGCATGCATCGGGAGTTCATTCTCTCTCTCTCTCTCTCTCTCTCTCTCTCTCTCTCTCTCTCTCTCTCTCTCTCTCTCTCAGCTCACACATAAATAAAAGATTTAGTTGCTGGCTTTCCTTCCCTTGATGACGTGATGCACAGTGTTCATTGTGACGTCTTCCCTGGGGTTTCCTGCTTCAGGGCTTCCTCTTCCTCTTTAGGCTTTCCCAGAACCGAATGAACTCTGAATGGACATCAATAGCCTTGCCAGGGCAGTGTCCTATATATGGCTCTTACTTTAGGCCCTCCGTCACTCTCCTTATGATCCTGAAATGCTCCTCAAACGCTAAGTTTCAGTCACAAGCCATCAGTTTCTAAAAATCCTTCGGTGCTCTCCCATCTCCCCTTTGCCTTCTTCATTTAGGTACTTGTGGTCCTCTGCTTCCAGCACTGTGACAGAAGACCTGGGAGGTATCAACTTAAAGGAAGCATGCTTATTTTAGCTCATGGTTACAGAGGTTTCAGCCTATAGGCCTGGTAACTTTCAGGTCTGTGATGAGGCAGTGCATCACTTGGAATTTGCACTTGAGAAAAGCTATTCATATCAGGAAGCAGAAGGACATAGAGATTTTATCATAAATCTGTATCCACAAACTTGTTGATTAACCCATCAGGGAGGTCAGAGTCCTGAGTACAAAACCATCTCCCAAAGGCCCCACTTCTGAGGTCTGTTGCATTGAGGACCAAGCTTTCAACACAGAATCTTTTTTTTGGGGGGGGTTAGGCAAGATATAAAATCAATCTAGAGGTCCATAAACAAATGAATGGATCAACAAAATCTGGTTTTGTTTATGATACACAAGGATGTTTTATTTAGCAATAAGAAGAATAAAATTATGACATTTGCAAGAAAATGGGATAGACCTGAAGATCATTGTGTCAGGTGAAATAAGTCAGACTTAGATAAATAGCATGTTTTTTATAGAATTTAGATTTCAATACTATAATATATACATATGTATGCAATCCATCTATATGCATGTGTATAATATGTGTGTATATGTATGTAACATGAAAGTAGCGAAGAAGAGGTCTAGGGAGAGAGGAAAGGAAACAATGGAGGATAAAGGCATGTAAGTGACATGAAATATACAGAGGAACTCTTAGGGGGGAGAGTGACAGTGAATCATGGTGAACAAGAACAAAATACAATGATACACACATAAGAAAGGGTACAAACCAATCTATTATTTTGTATGGTAGCAAAAAGTATATAAAAAATAACCAAAAGAAAACTATCATAGTATTTCCATTGTGCCCTGTTCTTCCTGTGGTTCACTTTTCACGCCTGCATGGAGAACCTACTCTAATTTGCTTTCGTCTCAAAACCTTAAGTTCCCGAAGGCTACAATCAAGACTTATTAATTTTGATGCCTAAAATGCCAAGGGTTAAACCGGGCACTTAGATGATGCTTTAAAACGTTCGGTAAATAAACAATGTCTTCTGACAAAGGATGACTTTCATTCAAGAACACTGAGGAAAAGTTAGTCTGTTAGTGCACCAGAATAAATAGTATGTAATTGAGAAAGGTAATTTATTAGAATGGCACATGCCAATGGAAACAGAATATTGCAAGATTGGCTTTCCACATGTTGGGATGACAAAGAAGCCCCTGGAATCGTCAGAAAAAAAGGGGGCTCAGTGATGCTATCCTCACTGAGAGTCAAAGGTCTAGAAGCTCCCTGGGGACTCAATGGTGTCAAAAGGCTGAGAAAGCTGGAGGCTCACTCCCACAGGCAGTGACCACAGTGACAGATGTACACGTTGAAAAGGAATGCAGCTTGCACACTGCCTGGGCCCACCACATTCAGGGCTGACCTTCTCCTCTCCCTCGCTGCCCCACCTGCCCGTGGCCTCTGGAGACACCCTCAGAGACACACCCAGAGTTTGTTTCACTAGTCTCCTAGGTATTTAACAATCCAATGGAAAATCCAGATTTACAATTACTGGACCCCAAACGAGAAAAACCACAACATTTATTGGTGGTGTAGAACCTATGATACTGAGCATATTGTTGTGTTAATATATGTAATTTTAAGCCAATAAAAACGTTAAAAAAGGGAAATGAAACTCTGGGATGTAGGTGAAAATATTATAAACTATTGAGCTTCTGAACATATTGTGGAACTGAAATGAAGTGTTTTAATAATTTCAATGGAATAAATAGAAAATATTAAAACTATAATAAAAATACCCAGTTATACAAAAAAAAGAGAGAGAAAGAAACAACAACAACAAAAAGCAAGCTCTACCTAACAGGATAAATAGTAATGGAAAAAGGAAGTGTACACATTAATTGATACTAATGCTTGAATGGAATTCTAGGAAGTGCCTGGAGCATGGTGTACATAAGATTTTCAACCTGATGTTTCTAAAAGTAGTCAAAACATTCTTGCTAATTTGTAAGGGGTAAGAGACCTAAAAGATATGGCTTGTTTGGAAACATGAACATTTGCATGCTTTTGTGGAGAGGTTTGGTTTGGGCAGGCTAATCTGCATAATAAACTTCCTATAATTAGTCATGGTTCTGCTCTTGGAACCCAGATGACAGCTATAAGGAAGGGCTACACCTACAGTGGGCTCTGAAAGCAAGAATTGAGCATGTCAGTTCTGTGCAAATGTTCCTAACATATAAATAGCTGGAATGGAGATATATTGGAACATAGCCTTAGATAAGGAGGTTTCAGGATGTGCAAAACTACGGTATCTTAGCAGATGGAGTGAGGGAAGGTGAACGCCATAAATATGGGCTGTGTTCCACTGAGTGATAACGGGAACGTGGTCTCTGCATCCTTGGGGAATGGATGTGTGCTCCCAAGCATTTGGGTGAAAATACTGATTCCTACATGCTTTTTGCTCAGGGCAAGAAGTAGGTTCCACATCCTATGCATAATAAAAATTATCTTTCCTACTTTTTTTTCTTAATTGAGGTGAGATTCTCCCATCATAATATTAGCTGTTTGGAAAGGAACATTTAGTACAACCACAACATTCCATGAACCTTGACTTATTTCAAAACATGCTAATTACTACAAAAGAGACCCCATTACGTTAGGTGATTTCTCTATTTCTTCTTTGCCCTCACCCCTGGCAATGATTACTTTATATTCTATCTCTATAAACATGCCTTTGTGAATTTTCCTAATACTAGAATCCTGCAATATGTTAAACTTTGTTTCTGGCATCTTTCCAGTAGGATAATGTTTTTGAAATTCATCTGTGCTGTAGCATGCATCAGTGCTCCCTTCCTTTCGATGACAGGACTCCACCCCATCCCGTGTGCACACCACAGCTCTTTTATCCACTCATTGTTAGTAAACAAGTGGGCTGTCTCCACCTTTGGCTATAGTAACTCATGCTGTTCCAAATATTTGTGCACATGAACTTACTACGTCTGTAGTCACATCTCCTCCTTCATTGGTTCTTACAAGACCTAGTGGTAAGACTCTTAATTGTACATTGAGATTTGTGTCAGACCCAGAAATAAAATCATGGATAAGAAAAAGTTTCTATCTTAGGAAGTCAGTGTCCATTTGCATGGGTGGTTGACTATAAAAGCCCACAAAATTTCAATACCATATGCTATTCCTATAATAAGAAAAACAATGCCATCCTTTAGTCCTCCAGAAAAGGCTATTTAGGTTCCTTCCTTGTGCAGGCTTGTTTTTCTATATACTTGCTTTCACAGACAGAATATTATAATTTTCCTCTCTGTTAATATAGATGATTAACTCTTTCGGGATTTGAGAATACGTATATGAGCTCTATATGAAGTATTAGAAACTAAGGTATATGTTTTTCCACAATAATTAAGAGGCATCTGGCACTCTGTAGAATAGATTCAGTCATGATAGCAACGGAAAACAGAAGGTATGCTTGGAGGTAATTTAATGAAGGGGACTTTTACAGAGTGTGGGCAGGATTAAGAGAAGCAAACAGCAGATGTGAAGTACCTAGGAACTAAGAAAACAAAGGGAACCTATTACTGCCAGATGGGAAAGGAGGAGGAGAAGAAATTAGCAGGACTTACTGGGAATCAGAACCAGGGGAAGAAGGCATCCTGAGAGGAGGCGTAACGTTAAAAGGTTTAGGCTCAGAGCTGAACAGAAATCAAAGGAAATTCTTTAATGTCTCATTTTTCTGAACCTCTGAAGGCATTTCTAATCTCTTAGGAATACTTCTTGCTGTTCAATTCTAATCGGATTTCAGAAGTCAGAAGAGCCTGGGTGATGCAAAGGGCAATAGAATAGCAAACACATATAAACTGATAGAGGTGAAAAGACAGCCATCAGAGACACACTGGAAAGAGACAGAGGAGACCAGGAAAGCTGCTCCTCAAGTCTGTCTAGGAGAGCCTTCAATCAAGTGATCAGTGAAATTACTTCTTAAAGAAAGCTAATAAATTAGCCCTGAAGGATCCAAGGTGGTCACATGCACATGAGAGTGAGAACCGCATGTGGAGATTCAGGTAACCCTGGAACCATTGCAGAAAATGTGAGGATCCATCATTGCAGAGCCCTCTCAAAACAGGGAGATCCGTGTCACTGTCTGCTCTCTGCTGTGGAGATGGAGAGGACATTATCATCATTTCTGGGAACCTGGGGTGATCCAAGGATCCCGAGAACTTCAGCAAAGAATTACAATGTTACTGGAAAGATTCTTCAACCTATTCGCATGAGTATGTTTTCCAGAGCAGAACTGAAGAAGAGTAACCATTTCGTAGGATGGATCTGCCTATCAGATCACCTGATGTGATTGATGTTCTGCAGAGTCTGTATTAGACCTCAGCACAACAAGGGCATTTTTTGTTGTTCTTGTTTTTTTCCAAGGAAGTGTCTCAGTCTAGCCCAGGCTGACCTGGAACTCACTGTAGTCCCCAGCTAGTTGTTAACTCCAGATCCTTCTACCTCTGCCTCCTAAGTGCTGGAATTAAAGATGTGCACCACCACGCCCCACAAAAGGGTAATTTTCGTTCATTTGTTTTTCTCTCTCTAGCTCACAGCTAGAGAGAGAGGCACAGGCAAGCATGGCTGACTTTATGTGGGAGGTGTGGATAGAATGCAGGTCCTCACACTTGATCAGCAAGCACTCACACCGGCTGAGTCGTCTCCCCAGCATCACCCCCTTTTAGATTTGATCCATGTGTATATGCGCATGTATTTTGAAGTCAGAGGTAACTAGAGTTGTCTGCCTTCATTTATTCTTCTCGTTTACTGAGGCAGGATCTCTTACTTGAACCCAGAGCTCGCCACGTCAACTAGCTTCCGACTGGGAATCCTCTGTCTCTGCTCCTGAGTGCTGAGATGACAGTCAGGTTGTCTTGCCTCAAAGCACTTAAGTGCTTAGAATCTAAACTCAAATCCTTACACTTGCTTGGCCAAGTCTTCATGCATGAAGCCATCTCCCCAGGCCCTGGAGTTTAAGTGTCTTCTGCTTGGAAACTGAATAGATGGGCCTTCTGCAAGTTGGAACAGAAAGTGAACTATTTCCCTTCACTAAGCTCAACAAGTTTTCTTGCTGACATCAGTCACTCTGCTGTTCCCATGGACAATTGCTTCAATTTATAGACCCTCATTCAAGAAAACCAACAATGAATTTTTATTTTATTTGTTTTCCTTTTGCTGTTCCTTTTTTTAATTGTTGATATCTTTATTATCCTTAGTTAGATACATTGTATGAGCAAAGTTTATGATGGTACCCCCATTTCTCTCCTCCTTGTCCCCAATCCACTGGTGGTCCTCCTCAGTGGGCATACTGGATCAGTTCATAAGGCAGGGGGTTATGGATAGTACAGGAGGCAGCCAGGTAGCCCCCCACCTTGTGGGTGTTGTTGCTGAGGAGGGCAATGTCTCTGGAAATGCTCCCCCACCATGGCTCTTACAATCTTTTCGCCCCCTCTTCCGCTCAGTTCCCTGAGTCATGGTAGGTGAGGAGTTTTAAGTCTGCTTCGTTGTTGAGATCTTAAGTGTCTCTGGACTTCTGCTTTGGGTTGTGTTCAATATCATTGGTGTCTGTCTCTTTGACCTATCCTGGGTTATCTGACTTGCTGTGGTGATAGGTCTCATGTCTATCATGACACTTTCTCAATGGTTCCATTTTGGGGCCTATGCAATAAGCTAGGGGTGGTTCATCTCTTGCCAGGATGTCACCCATCATCCTGTGGCTTGTTGGTGGACTTGGATTGACCACGGCTCTCTCATTGCCTTCTGAAAAATACAAACAGAATCTCCCTTGGATTGTGAGATCAGTGTAGGTAAAATGAGACACACATTGCTAATTTGGCAAGATTCTATTGGGAGTAGCCTCTCTGTAGGTCTCTGATAGTGGGAATTTCCCCTTGGAGCGCAAGTTTTTGGTTCTCATAGGATTTTGAGCTGGATCTCAATTCCAGTTAAGGGTTCCTTGTCACTGAGTGTATCTCTTGGACAATTTGAAAGCTGTGGATTTCCCTCTAGGTTTTGGTGCCACTATTGCAGAAGTGATTATGCCTTGACTCTCTGATCTCTCCCACAAAGCTGAGTATTCATCATTCTTGTGACAAGAATGTGTATTTTATATCAGTGGTCTCTGCTTACTCCAGAAATCATTGACCAATTTCCCCTGACAGCTCATGTAGCTCCCCTTCCAGCACCATACATGCTACCATCTGGGAGCTGGTTGTCCTAAAAATATTTATTTCTTTGTAAGCAAAGAAGGAGATAGAGAGGAAAAAGACAGTCTGTGCATGCCAGAACCTCCAGCCACTGCAAATGAACTTCAGATGAATGTGCCACTTGGTGCATTTGGATATACGTGGGTCCTAGGGAATGGAATCCAGGTCCTTAGGCTTTGCAGGCAAAAGCTTTAAACTTTGGGCCATCTCTCCAGCCCCAACAATGAATTTTTAACTCATTCTGTCCTCTTTAAATGTGAAAATTTTAGCATTGCCAGATTAGAGATAAAGTGTGCTATCCAAAATAGATTTCAATAACATGTATTGATTGCATTCAACTTGTCAGGAATATTTGCTAACTGCTTAATACGAATGCTGATGAAGCATGCATAATTAGCATAGTGAACATTTGCAGTGTCTTCATATTTTCATTGCTCCCTAACAGTTTTTTCCTCCCAAATGAGGAAAATTTTCCCCAAGCTTCTTTTTATAAGAGTCATCTTGGAAGTAGATTTCAAACTCAAGTGGATTTTCATGACTTTTGGGCAATATGCATAGAGATCTTAATTTCAAAATGTTTCTGTAACTACAAAAATCATACAGAATCATCCAATTCCATTGTTTCATTTTAATTATTACTTTCAACACATTGTGGAAGCTTTCAGGTAGTCAATGAATATTTCTTGAATATTGCATTAAAATTGCTCATAAAATATACCAAGCTATACTATATGGTTTAAAAAATAATCTGTAGAACTTTATTGCTAACACATAAAATATTATTTTTCCTCAGAGATGTATTATAATTGACACTTTTGCTTTGTTATTGAAATATAAGTATCAACTGCAATTAAAACGACATGTATCTGTTCATTTCACTCAAGACAGAATCATGAAGTTTGGTTACAGGAGGCATAAGAACTTCAGCCTCAACTTCCTAAATTTTCTGTTTAATAGCCAACAGTATAACCAGGGTTATTTTAAGTTTCTTTACTGGAGATGTTCAGACAGTGATAAAATCAGAATTTATGGTGGTCTCCTGCATTTTGTGATTAATGTCTATCAATTCTAATGTTCTGTGACAGACACAAGGATAAATAATTCATGTCTTATTTATCCATGTTATAGAAAACTATGCTTGGTACATATTAGGCACTTAAAAAAAGTATTCACATAAATGCATGAATAAAAAAAGGATGACTAAAAAGCCTCTTCTTTACCTGTGGCCTATTGGACTCAGAAGAGGTAGCTAAAATCCCAAACATACTGCACCCACCCACAAGGCACACATATCTGAATACAGAGTTTTGAGGGTCATTCCGCTAGAGCTGTGGTACAGTATGGCAATGCAATAAAGCAATAAAGGTACCTCTCTCACAGAACACATACATTGATGGCTTATCAGTAACCAGTGCTTCTACCTTTTCCAATAGCATCTCCTAAAGCTTTTTTTAAAAAAATATTTTATTTATTCATTTTCAAGCAGAGAGATACAGAGAGAGAGAGAGAGAGAGAGAGAGAGAGAGAGAGAGAGAGAGAGAGAGAGAGAGAGAGAGAGCGCACCAGGGCCACCACTTTGTGTGTCTGGCTTATGTGGGTCCTGGGGAATTGAACCCGGAGCCTTAGGCACTGGAGTCAAGTGCCTTAACCGCTGAGCCATCTCTCCAGCCCTCTCCTAAAACCTTTGAACTGCTTTTCCCAAAATATCTTTGGGGTTTGTGATAGCATCTCTCTGAGGTCACCAGCCCAGCAGCAGCTGTCTTTGATCTGTGTTTCCTGATTCATCTATTGGCCTTGGGGAGAAAGGTTTTTTTTTTTTTTTTTTTTTTTTTTTTTTTTTTTTTTTGCTATTCTGGTAATCATCATAAAACAAATAATTCTAGTGATAATCCTCTTAAAGTTCTTTCTTATCTATGTCTATAAGCTAAGATCTGTGAAAGCTTTGCTGAAAATAATGCACACTGTGAAAGCAGTTTGGATATTAGCTGTGAAGACTAAACTCTGCCTTTCTCATAGTAACTTCAGTAATAGCTTGGCTGTTACTGTAGGCACCAGGAAACTTTTCTATAAATAATACTTAGTAGACATATATTTTACTATCAGACTTGTTTGTCATACAGTTTTTCTTAACTATATTAACAAAACCATACTACTCGATATTATAAAACAATCTCTGCATTAAAAAAGGAAACCTTATTCATCATGAATGAGAATATTTGAATTAAAACAAAAGAGAAACACAACCAACAGAGTACTTATTCTGTATTGGGCACATTGCTAGGCATTTTATATACATTAATGTAAGAACTTCCAACTTCTCAGAACACAACACACTGTTATCTGAAATGAGTAGTCATATTAAGTGGAATTTGTGTCTTCATATAATCTATAACTCTAAATATAAAACTCAGAATAAATGACACCATTTTCTGATAGACTTAACATTTCCACAAAGAACAAACAATGAATCTCATATTGAATCACTTTCATATATACAATTGTTTTCTTGAGACCAGGTCTCAGATGTCCCTGGCTGGCATCCAACTCCTTATGTATCTGAAGATAAGCTCAAACTTCTGGTTTTCCTGCGTCCATTTCCTTAGTCCTGGGAGTATAGGTTTGTGTCAGAATACCCAGTTTTATGTGATGATGGACGAAAGCCAGGGCTCATTTCATGATGAGCAAGCTCTCTACCTACTGGCCTTCACCCCACACCCACTGAGCTCTAATATACAATGGTGAGATTCCAGATAAGCACTCATATGGCTAATCACCGGGAGCTGTTTCTCCAATACCATCATTGATTTCCATTGATAACTCACTTGCTTCACATTTTCATTTTCTCTATGAATGTATTTTTAACAAAATATTTTCATCTGATCACTTCTTTATGAGGTTCCCTTTAATAGTCTACCAAATTGAAACATTATCCAAGTCTTCATTATGATCTTGAGGATTTCTAAAGGCAAGTATAGGTTTATTGTCATAGCCACACACCGCTGGAATGAATCTCCAAATCAGGCACGATTTGGGGAGGAAAATATTTATTGAGGTAACAGACTTCATTAGGGAAGTTAAGGAAAAAAGGCTGGCCCCCCTTTCACAGAAGCAAGCAGAGACAGATATAGAAGCCCACCACCAGCACCACAAGCAAGCACACTCCAAAACTAACAAAAGGAACTCCAGGCTTGAGCTCAGACTGCTTTTTGCATATGTATAGCTAAAATTCCAGACCCACCCCAGAAATACTTTAGGGCTGAACCTTAGGATCTGGCCAAGGTGACACACTTCCTCTAGCCAGAACTGGCTGGAGACAGTTTACAATTTTTATACACCTTTAATTCTTTTGGGGGACATTATTCAAACTACCACAGTCATCATGAGAAAGTTCTGGGATTTAGTCTGCTGCTTAAACAAAACAGGGAGTTAAGAGGCATGTATGCTGGATTAGTTGGGGTTCTTTAGAGGAACAGAACCAACAGAATGAACTGTAGTAAAAAAGGATTAGCTCATGGCTTTCCCACAACAGCAGTCTGCAAGCCAGAGAGTCAAAGAACCAGTATCAACTCAGTCCAAGTGGCTGGATGCCTCAGCAGTCCCAATCATGCACTGAAGGTCAAACGGCTTCCTGGTGAGCTGCCAGTCTTCAGTCCAGGCTGGAAGGCTGAGGAAGCTACTAAACAATGCAGAACAAGCACCAGCAGCCAGGCAGGCAGGGGGAGAGATGGATTCCCTTCCCCTTTATATAGACTTAGGGTGGGTTCTTGTTGAATTCCAGTCTCGGGAATTTCCTAGTGTACTGCTATGTTTGTTTCTAGCTCCCCTGAGCCTCCTTGCATCCTGTCCCCCACTGAGAGGGCTGCTCTCTTATAAACAACCTCAGAGACCCATCTAAGATTACTAAATAGGTCAAGTTGACCACAAAACTTAACCATCACATATGATAACCCCCTCCATTCAGGGTAGATGGTTAGAGAAATTAGTCATCACTACAAAATGTATGTTAAAGTTTGATATCCAATAAAAACACACACATTTTATTACTTCTTTTCACTGTCCTCAGGAAGGAACAAATACATATTTTCTTATAAGCTTCCTGAGAGCTTAATAAAGATTGAATATGACTTTTGTATATAAGATATAAGACACTGATAACTTCATCACAATGCTTTTAGGAAGAATCTTTTCCTTATACCAAACTACTTATTTAAAACAGATTATTAGACATAGTATCCTATTATTTATATGCTCTGAATAAGAGTTAATTTGAGACCAGCAGTGTTACTCAGTGGCAGTGAACTTGCTTAACAGGTGTGAGGTCCTTGGTTCAATCACCAGCGCCATATATATATATATATATATATATATATATATATATATATATATATATATATATATATATATATATATATATATCATACAAAAGAATTAGCCTGCATTGTTTTATCTCAACAGATCTTCTGCTATAATGTATGAAATGTAAATACCAAAACAGGCCATTCAGCATGGGCATTTTTACTATTCTGTAATGACACTTTTCCCTCCCTATATTTAAAGGAATTGAAAGAAAAAGATAAAAGAAAGAAGGTGGAAGCAGTGACTTGCTTTCAGAATCCTAAAAACATCAGTTCTCAAAAATGTACTGGTAAACAAAAGTTATAAACATTTTGCCATGTAGAAATAATCTTTAGTTGCTACCTACCCCCTGGACACCCCATGATTCAAGATCCAAATCTTCATCTTGGAGAGAACTCACTAGATCTAAAGTGCTGAGAGTTTGAGATTTTCTCCTAAAAGCAATCACATGCATGGTTTACAGAACATCAAAGCCTAGAGAGTCGCGGCATGTAATAAGCTTGCTGTCAGTACTCTCTGAAGGATCTAAGTCAGGCCAAACATCCAAAGTGTCCATTAGCGGTAATGAGAAAGGCACACAAAATAACACTTGCTACCACTTAAAGTTGTACTAGAGTGGATAGCCTCACTAGAAAGTCAACACTTCAAAGGCTCTATCTCACCCTTGGCATCAAGGTCCATTTTTTCCACTTAAAACTGTAGGAAGGCCTATGTTTTATTCTATGTCTTGCCATTTAGATTTCTCTAAGTCTAAGGGGAAAATAGACTTTGAGCTAAGCGGGGAAGTGAAGAATAAGATGTAACTATTTGAACATTTACACAAGTTTTGAAGATGATTGTCACACTTTCCTTAAGAGACAATAACCTTGCAAAGAATGAGAAAATTGATAAACAAAGGGAATACATATTTTCTTGGAATTTTACTGTTCCATAATGCTTGAGAAAGATGAATGACATTCCAAAAATGATTTATTTTTCAAGGTAGGGTATTGCTCTAGACCAGGATGATGTGGAATTCATTATATAGTCATAGGGGGGTCTTCAAACTCATGGTGATCCTCATTCCTCTGCTTCCTAAATGCTGGGATTAAAGGTGTGCACTTCCACACCTGACTAGAAATAAATTCTTTACAGCATGTTATCTTAATTTTAGGTACCAGTCTATTGACATGAAAAAGCCCTTATAAGAAAATAGTATAATATGATAATTAACTTTAAAGGATTTAATTTTCAGCATAAGTGCAGTTCAATTATTAAGTTATTAAATATTTAATAAATATTAAAAGCTAGGGTATTGTGAAAGATTCAGTAATAGAAGACATTGTATTTACCCTCAAGGCACGATTTCATTGGTTGCACAGAAAAGAAATACATATATAGGAGTTTAAAATACCAGTTAAATGGCAAAGTCCAGGAATATATTAATGACAAACTACAATTAAATTTAAGTAGATTGTGATTGACTACAATTAAATTTAAGTAGATTGTGATTGGGTGTTATTGTAAATGGCTATTATTTTAAAGTTTACTGTTGAATATTCTGGAAACTATGATCATTTTAAGTGTCCCAAAGCCTAAACTTTGTGATAAGTACAAAACAGAAGTTTACAATGGCCTCCAACTCATACAGGAATTTTGGGTTCCTTATTGTCAATGCAACGATAATTTGGGGTTCCTGAATCCTCGTCCTATGAATTTGAAGCATGAAATCCACAGACCAAAGGATAAGGTTCAGAAAGATTTTTATTACAGTTTAAAGATTTAGGAGGGGACTAGAAGTGAGGCTTAACAATAGAACTTATGAGAAGGAAGCAAGGTGGAGCTCTTGCCCAGGGAGGCAAGAGAGGGGTTGGAGACATCCACCTTGAAATTCAGTTCTGTTATTTATTTATTTATTTATTTTAATGGGGAGTTGTTATGTGAGGAAGATCAAGTTTACAGGGTTTTTGTTTGTTTGTTTGTTTTTATGAGCTGGTTTAGCCAGTTTACTTGTGATGCCAGGAGTCTAATGTCAGGAATTTTGGAATTCTCTAGGAAAGGGCAGCCATAAGGAAGGGCCAGATCCTTCTGTTTCTGACTTGTAGTAAAGTATAATGACATATTTTTTTCTCTAATCCCAAGAACAATTCTTGCACTTGTCCAAGAGCAAGCCATTCACTTGGGGTCCATCACCCCTATGTGGCCTAGCCAATTTCTTTCTCGTGTCATAACCAAAGACAGCAAGCCTAAGACACACTAGGCTGAAACAACAAGCCAACCTTTACTGACAAACTCCAATGAGTAAGAAATGTCATTTTCCACTTTTGTTTGTATAGTTAGCCGAAGTGGATTCCATGACTTAGTCTTTCTGGGTCGGTCTGACATTTAGCTTTTCTCATTACAGAGTCTTCTGATCATCTTTAATACTGGCAGGGAGAAGCCATAGGTTCTTACATCAAACATGGCTGGGGAGACCTCCCTAATCTCTCTCAATTGGTTCTTCCATCTCTCCTTTCCTGTTCCTTTCCTTCCCCCTACTCCTCCTCATCTTTCCCTTCTTTATTTTCTGAGACATGGTCTCTTGCAGCCTTGACTGGTCTCACACATGACTGTAACTTTCTTATTTCTCAACCAACCAAGTTCTGGGATGACAGGTATGCTCCTGGCTGCTCCGAGCCTTCGAGTCAGTCGATTTACATCTATCTGCTTTTTCCTCTGCTCTCTCGTGGGAGTTCACACTCTGAAGAGCTTTCAACTCCTGAGGTCTAGACTCCAGCTCCAACATCTGCACAGTGAATCAAACCCTCCTCGGTATGGCCATGCAGTGGGCATGGTCCCTCCCCTCCTCCTCACATCACAACCTCCTGATTTGACTGTGAACTATTCATTTTTTCCTTTTCACTTATTCTGAGGTAATAAATAGCAATGCAGATTCTTTTTTCACAGTGAGAACTATATTTGTGGGGGTTTCCAATCCATATACCTCCACAAACTGGTAAGGAGAAAAGCTTAAGTCAGAAAAATGCAGAATTTAGAGAGTTCATGATTTAGTAGGGGTCACTTCTAGCTGCATATCTGTTAGTCAAATCTCATCAAAATGATCTTTGGAAATTAATTCAATTTCCAAAAATGTACAGTGTACATAATTTTGTATATTCACACTGTATTGGAATGCTTCTGTGTAAATGATGCTCATTTTAGTCATGTTCAAGGTATACTTGTGCAGAGAATTTTGAGTTATCACATGCGTTCACATACATGCATATATTTACCTGTGTATATTTTTTGCCATGTCTTCTTCATCAAACCTCTTTAGGCTTTATTGTATTAAAGATGAATATCATCTGAACTCAGAGGGAAGAGCAATTTATTCTTTAGGAATTTTAGTCATTCTTACATTACAGCAGTCACTCTTGCACATACTGATGAAAGTCAGCACAATCTGCTGATGTGCAAAGGCCACGTTCTGTCCGATTACAGATCAAGATTCATGGCAAGTGCAATGCAATGTCTTCCATTTCATGTCAGAAAATTTAAATGACGGTGCACAACCCACTGAGGCTGTGTGCACGGCTTTACAATTCACACATATCATGTCTTAAAAGTCCTGGTGCACATAATCTCCCTGGCATTCCTTCACCAATGTGCAGTGAAGGAACTTTCATGCTAGTATTCCATAACATAGCCTTTCATTTAGTCATAATCATTCCTCAGTATGCTTCTCAGAAACCTAGTCAAATTGTGTTTGAATTTATATCCTTAGGATATTATAACTTAGGTGTCCAAATTCATACTCAGTTTTTAATATCAAAATGGGAAAGCTTATATTTTATCATCTCCCTATTTTTAGAATAAACACATGATTATATCAAGTGACAAACTCCACAGGTGACAGTACTTTTTACAACGTGGTATTTTATATTGGTTTCAGTAGGATTTCCTGTATCACAACATATTATGATGACCTGCTCTCAGTATGGTCACAAATAAAATATACAGTGGATTATTAAACAGTCAAAGGAATAGTGATGCACAGAGGTACTGTATGTGGGAAATTGGCCAGCAAATAAAATGCTGTCTCCAACAGCCAGCAGCAAATGGACAAAACAAATGTTGTTCATCAGCAGGAAAAGTGGATTTGAAAGATGACAACTGTGTAAAAATGTAGTAATGCAGGAACCTTTTTCCAAATAGGAAATAGATGTGATTTGTCATGCCTTTTAGCTTTGAAAGTATTTTTAGTACATTGTTGAGAAATAAATAAATCTCAAAAATGAGGTGGATCATCCATCAAATCTATTTTCTGATATAAAAGTGTTCACAAGAGCTTTTTTGAAGTTCAGTAAAAATATTATGATCTGGGTTTTCACTTTATTTCTATGGAAAACTGTGTTGTTATGGCAGAAGTAGGCAATGCTTCTTTGGTTGCTCCTTGCATGTTTTAAATAGTGAAATTAAATTATATCCATAACAATAAACTGCTCATAAGAGTCTTTGAGAGAGAAGAAGTTATTTAATGTGATACATATTAGATCATGGTTCAGAGAAAAATAGCTCTAGGTGATGATAAGTATCAAGGTATTATGTTTCACATATATGTCATTTTTCTTTTTAGTTATCATACTTTTATACATGTGTAATTATGCCTTTCATGAAGGTTATATGCTACATGATTTATTTTCATTTTCAGAAGCCTACACCCAGTAAATCTCAATTAATAGAATAAATGCGTGAGATGGTTTACCAGTGAAAGGAGATTTTTTAATTCTTCCTTATTAAAATAAGATGTAAATATAAATTGAAGATATGAATTTCTTTTTAAACTTGGAGCATACTTAAATTTCACAAATGCCATCCTATAAATTGATAATTATTATTTTTTTTAATATTTTTTCTTTTTTGATAATTATTTTTTGAGACACTATGTTATATAGCCTAAGCTGGCCTTGAACTCATTATGTTGTTGAGGATAGCTTGAACTTCTGATCCTTCTTCCTCCACATCCCAAGTGCTGGGAGAATAGTCTTGCATAACTGCTTACTAAGTTTAATCAGTGCTGGGAACCCACCCAGGGCTTTGTGTACTTTAGACAAAAATCTTATCACTGGGGCTAAATCCTTAGCCCCATGTAGGAAGGTTTAATCTACTGATAATATTAATATGAGAAAACTAAATTTAATGCTCAGAAGAATTAGCATTCAAAGTCTTGTATATGACATTTCCAGTTGTTCTGAAATCAATGACAGCAAAGCATTTCCTCTGATCCATATCTGACCCAGATATGTAAATTTTTGTTCATGAGGCTTTAGTGAATACAGTCTTCCACTAGATATTGGTTTCAGGAAGATTACATTGGATTAAAGGTTGAGAATATTAAATAAAAATTGTGAGCCTCTATTGTTTTGGACTAAGCTCCTACATTGGCCCTAATTTAACTTAACAAATTGCGGGGAGTCTCATGCTAAACGCATATAAATAAACTGTAGCATTGAGAAAGTTTAGCTGAATCAGCATAAATGGTTCTTCTGATTTGCCCCTTTACAAATTAAACAACAACAAATATATATATATATATATATATATATATATATATATATATATATATATATATATATATATATATATATATATATATATATAATGTAAACCAAGTATGGTGATTTGCCCCTGTAATCCCAGCACTCAGAAGACTGAGACAAAATCACTATGAATTCAAGGCCACTTTAGGCTACAGGGTGAGAACCTGTCACAAGAAAACACAGTCCAGGGGGTCAGCAATACTCACTGTTTCTACTGATATCCTTCCTTGTTTTAACCTTACCAAAACTACTGTTCTGCCACAGCCTCTAGGGACCCTCATTCTATTTTGCAGAATGGAGGCTCCCCTGACTCATGAGTCACATATAAAAACAAATTAGAACCCAAACTAAAATTGTGTTGTGTCTTTTGAAAGTCTTACCATTAAATAATATAGAGAAATTAAGTGTCAGTGAAAGCACATGAGTAAATACAAAATACTATTGATTAAGTTGAAAAGAGATGCTGTATGCTATTTGGGCCGTTCATGTCTAGGAACTCTTTGTAGAGGTGACCAGATATGACCAGGCACTTTAAAGAGAGCCTCTATCCATAGTTAGAAAGGGGAGGAGAATGCAAAGGGGAATGCCTGTGCAAATAGAGGAATATCACCTGACTCTGATACCAGTCATTCTATCATGGCAACAAGAAAACAAAGTGACCGGTATCATCAAAAAGATATTGATGGCTGGGGGTGCAGCTCAAGTGGTAGAGTACATGTCTACCATTCAGGAAACCCTGGGTTCAATATCAAGTGGGTGTGTGGGTACAGGATTAGGAGTTCAAGTTTTTGAACATGAATAAGCTTGGTTGTCACAGTAACTGGTTGCTAAATGCTTTAAGGATTGAACTGATGTTCATCATTTTACCCTCAAGTTGAGGTTTGCAGCCAAGCAGTACACTAAGAGACTTCTTGGTGTAGCCAAGAAGGATTCAGTGTCAACAGGGTATGGTGGCTGTATGACCAGAGGCCATACATTGCAGATAATGTGTAGCTCTCCTCTCCTTCTCTTCTCCATGGACCAAGGGGTTAAACTCAACCAGAGACCATATTTCCTTTTTGACCAAGTGACCTGCACAACTCTGTCATGGCATTTTTGTCATTTATATATTTATTGTTCATAAGTAGAAACACTGTCTTGTGTTGGTACCCCCATTTCCCTCCTCTCTTCATATAATCCACTGTGGGATGGAGGGTTATGAATTGTACAAGCAGTAGCCAGTTTTTTTTTCCTGTTGTTAAGGGGGCATTGCCTCTGGATATTCCCTCTACCATGGCTCTTACAATCTTTCTGCTTCCTCTTCTGCATATTTCCCTGAGCCATGGTGGGTGAGTTTTAAGTCTGCTTTACTGTTGAGCACTTAAGAGTTTCAGCTTTGGACTATTTTGAGTATCCTCGGTGTCTGTCTCCATCACCCTTTGCTTAGGTTGTCTGACTGCATTTTTCTTTTAGGTACTTTATTCCATTGCCCTGAAGTCCCAGCTCCCTGAGCACAAAGTCTGTCCTCAAAATGAAACACAAATGACACGTTAATGATTTGTAAAAACACAAAGCAGGGGGTTAATGACCATCATTGAAATTAAGGACTTCATTTCCACAGACTCAGCAGGGTTTGAAACCTCCAAAGAAAGCTCAGGAAGAGACCTGTGAGTCAGCTGTTCCCAAGCAGGGCGGTTTAGCATGAACTTCCAGTCAATGATCCCCTGGAGGAAACCCACCTTTCCCCATTCAGCAGGATGCTCATCTCCCCCACCCTCAGGACCACCCTCTTAGAATCTTAGACCCCATAGGAACCCCAGAAACCCAGTTTGCTTTCCATTTTGAGATACTTGGAAGGTAATGAGACCACAGAGACTTTTTTATTGTTGTTTTTTATTGGTTTTTGTTTTTAATCTGAGTGGTGACTATAGCCTGCTTCACAACGGAATGAGTAGCAGTGTGGATTTTTTAAAAAAAATTATCTTTATTGCCAAAAATTAGATACATTGATTGAGCAAATATTGTGTTGGTATTCCCTTTTCCCTCCTCCCTGTCCCCAATCCCCTGGGTATCCTTCTCGGTGGGCACACTGGATCAATCCATGTGGCAAGGGGTTGTGGATAGCACAGGAGGCAGCCAGGTTGCCCCCCTTTATGTGTTGTAGCTGAGGGGGGGCAATGTCTCTGGGTAATCCCTCCCACCATGGCTCTTACAATCTTTCTGCCCCTCTTCCACTCAGTTCCCTGAGTCATGGCGGGTGAGTTTTAATTCTGTTTCATTGTTGTTGTTGAGACCTTAAAAGTCTCTGTGCTTCTATTTTAAGTTGTGTTGAAAGTCATTGGTGTCTGTCTCGCTGACTTATCCTGGGATGACTAATTGGCTGTGGTTATAGGTCTCCATCTTGCCCCACCACTGTCTCAAGTGTTTCACTTGAGGCCTTCACGATGGGCCTGAGGTGGTTCATTTTTTGCTAGGATATCAGCCTTCAGCCTGCGATTCATCAGTGGTATTGGAATGGCCATAGCTCTCTCACTGCCTTCTGAAAAATACAAACAGAATCTCCAACAGAGAGTGAGATCAGTGTAGGTTAACTGAGACACACGTTTCTAAATTAGCAAAATTCTATTGAGATTAGCCTCTCTGTAGTTCTCCGGTAATGGGGATTTTTTTTTGGAGCCCCAAGTTTTTGGGTCCTGTAGGATTTTGCCCTGAGTGGTTAAGGGTTCCTTGTCAATGAGTGGATTTCTTGGGCAATTTAAAAGCTGTTGAATACCAGCCCTCCCCCAGGTTTTGGTGCCTCTAGTCCACCATTGATCATTTCTTGGTCTGTTGATCTCTCCCAGAAGGAAGTGTTTTCAGTCTTCTCATGGCACAGACTGCATTTTATATCAGTGGTCTCTGTTTTCTCCATGTATCGTTGACCAATTTCCCCTGGCAGCTTAAGTTGTGCCTTCCAGCACTGCACTTGCTACCATCTGGGCACTGGATACCTTTCTGGATCTAGTAGGGTCTCTTGGTGTTGTTCAATGTCTTTCTGTGGGTTCTTCAGCAATAGGATCTTACCTTTGGCTCAGGGTGGGTATTCAAGAGCTTTGGCAGAAACCTCTCTTGATTTGGGGACCTTGTAGGTCTCTTTGATCAACAGCTCAGGGTGGGAAGGATCCAATGACTGGGACAGGGAGTTGCAGGTCTGATCAATTTTTCATGGGGTTTGGTTTTGTTTTTGTTTTTAATCTGAGTGGTGACTATAGCCTGCTTCAGAAAGGAATGAGTAGCTGTGTGGACAAGGAGATGGTGCACTTCATTTCTTCCCTTAAGCCTCTCAACAACCCTGTTTCTCCTTACATAAAACAAGGAAAAAGGTTCCATGTTTCTTAAGAACAAGTGTTTTGAGTCAAAGCTCAAAAATGGAATTCTAGTCATTATTGTCTATTTCTCTATCCTGCGAATAATTAATTATTTTTGTTTTACTTGTAGGTGTTAACATTGTACATTGAGCATATTGTCCTCACATCGTCGTCACTTTCTTCCTCTCCTGTTCCCCCCTTGTCACCTTTGTTCCCCTAGACAATTGAAATTCTATTTTCATGTCATCTACATGTACATGATTTATGTATCCATATAAAATCTAGCGACTACAAATGAAAGAACATATGAATTCATCTTTCTGAGACTGACTTAGTTTGATGATTCAAGCTACATCCATCCTCCTGCTTGCAAACATCATAACTGTGATCTTCTTTAGGGCTTAGAATACTTTGTTGCATATATGTACCATATTGTCCATTCCTCTGTTGTTAGATACACTGTTTCCACAATTTAGCTATTGTGAATAAGTGCTGTGATAAACATTGATGTGCAATTATCCATGCGTAATGTTGAATTGGAGTCCTTTGGGTAAATACCCAGAGTGATACAGCTGTCCATATGGTATATCTATTTTCAGTTTTTTGAGAAAGCTCTGTGCTGATTTTCAGAGTGCTGTCCTAGTTGACATATTCACCAGGAATATACAAGGAGAGCCCTTTTTGTCCACATCCTTGTTAGAATTTGTTATTTTTTTTTTCTGCTACTCTGACAGGTACAACATGTGTGGTAGTTTGAGTGTATGTCCCCCATGGTCTCAGGTATTTTTGTAAAGCTTGTTACTTCAGTCTCCAGCTGCCTGGCTGGAGCAGGTGTCTCTGGTGACAGATACAGGGGTCCAGCCCTAAGGTGTCTTTGGGGGTGGATCTGAATTCCAGACTAAAGGTATGCAGAGAGGCTTTGAGTTTGCCTGTGCTTGTCTATGGTGCTGGCTGTTTGGTGGTACCTCTCTGCTTGGATTTAT
This sequence comes from Zapus hudsonius, assembly GCA_004024765.1. Lineage (NCBI taxonomy): Eukaryota > Metazoa > Chordata > Mammalia > Rodentia > Dipodidae > Zapus > Zapus hudsonius. The sequence continues at coordinate 73,205 of PVHP010002378.1, forward strand.
GAATGGGAGCCAGCTGTTTCTGTCATTTGATGGAACATCCCCTGGATCTATAAACATGAAATAAATCCCTTCCTCCCCTAAATTTTGCATTGTTTGGATATTCATCCCAGCAACATAAAGCTGACTATGACAACATGAAATCTCAATGTAATTTTGATTTGCATTTCCTGATGGCTAGTGATGTCAAATATTTTCATGTTTATTGACTTTTTGTATTTAATTATTTTGAGAATGGTCTGTGAAATTCATTGGCCCATATAATAATTTGGGTTTTTCTCATTCTATAATCTGCCTCTTCACTTGATTGACAGTTTCCTTTGCTATGCAGAAGTCTTGTTTTACATGAGGTCCCAATTTTTTATTGTTGGCATTCTTTTCTGAGGGAATGATATCATATCCAGAATGTCCTTGCTTATGCTTATATCTTGAAGAGGTTTCCTTACATTTTTACCTAAAGGTTTCAGCATTTCGCATCAGAGGTTAGGTTGTTTCATCCATTTGGAGTTGATTTTTTTGCATTTTGAGAGATAAGGGTATAGCTTCATTCTTCTACATGTAGGTATCAAATTTTATAAAATTTTGCTGTCTGTAGCTGTATGAGCTTATATCTAGACCTCTATTCTCTCCCCTTGATTTACACATCTGTTTTATGCCAATATCATGCTATTTTATTACTATGTCTCAGTAATATAACTTAAATCAGTGTTGGTGATGTATTTTCTTTTTAATGGAATCTTGATCATAACACTCTATCTTAAAGATGTCCAATGGCATATGATTACTTTCAAAATGGCATATGATTGCTCTTAAATCATGTCTCTTAACATGTTGTAGTCTCCTGATGGGCTTGACTCCTGCTGATTCTCTACTATAAACTCACACGTCTTCTAGTCACAGTGGCTTACTTACAGCAACTCTATCATACTAGATGAGGCTTGTCAGAAGACTTCTGTGCTTGTTGCTCCAGCTCATGTAAAGTTAACCCTCCTTCTGGAATGTAAGGTGATAGGAACCCTTGCAGAAACCTTTCTCTGATGTCCTTAGTTACCTTAAATCAAATTTACTATCAAAACAAAAACAATCGTAGCATCATGAGATATGATTATATATATGTATATATATAATCATATTATTGCTAATTGTTTCGATTACAAATGGTAAGTTCTATGACATTAAGGAGAATCAATATTACTCAACTTTGGGTGCTCAAGTAGAGAACACTCATGAAATATTTATCAATGGATATATAATGTTTGCCAATGTTTACACATGAGGAAACATGGGGATCATCTTTACAGATATAAGAGGTGATGAAGAGCACACTGATAGATGTTAGCATAACCACAGCCAGTACAACATCAGTCAGTCTTCCAGAAAGTTCAGGTGGATGAGGTGAGGAAATGGAAGCATGCCTGTTGCACAAGCATGGGGACCCAAGTTCAGACCCCCAGAACCCATATGAAAAAATCCTGGGTGTGGTAGCACTTGCTATAATCCCAAACTAAGGAGGCAGTAATAGGAGGATCTATGGGGTTTATTGGGTAGTTAATCTAGCCAAATTGCTGAGCTCTAGGATTAGGGAGAGATGCTGTCTCCAAAATAAAGGAGGAGAGTGACAAAAGCACCTGATGTTGGCCTCTGCCCTACACACACACACACACACCCCTGCATACATGAGTGTCCACACACATATTATCAAGTACACACATATACACATGCCACACCCATGTACATTCAAAAAAGTACAAAAATATAGCTTGAAAAAGCAAAGGAGAATTAAATTAGAAGAAAACAACATAACAATTAAAATGAGCATGATGATAAAAATACTTTTGTATTGCCTACGTTGATCATATAATGTACACACTCACAAATCAAATCCAATGACAATTAGATCCTACCTATACAGTCAGAGCTGAATTTATGAAACAGAAATGTCATTTTGACACAAAGAATCAACTAAAGTCATCATATGCTTGAAGATCATATGAAAAAATGGCATGTTAGCTTCCTACAAGGGAAGAGATATGAGAATTATTTCAACCTAAAATTTCCAAGTGTTCTTAAATGTAGATAAGCAAGCAATGGCCCAAGTAACATTAATTAATTCAAGGTCATGATCATAATCTCTGCCTTTCTTCCCGTGCCAGCTGTGTGCTTGCACTCGGCATACATGTGCTGCATTCCAAACACCCCTGCTCTGTGTAATTTTACCTACCAAGGAGATCTTGGATGTATGGCCCCTGCCCTCTTCACCATCAGGCTGACAAGCATAAAAGGGCCAGCTTCAAATGGGCTTTAAACTTTGACAAAAATGAAAGCTTGTAAGATGCACTCTAAGCAGTCTGACCTCAGAGTTATGCATCCTACTTATGTTACTGAATATTTCTAAATATCAATCCATTTCTGTATATTGTATATCATGTACGTAATAACATTTTGTTAACCCAAGAGGAAAAATCTCCTCTAAGATATGTGCTCTGTGGTGTCCTTCATTTATTTTTGCAATGTGGTAGGAGTATGTGGATAGATATTAGTATGGAGATTGATTGAAATAAAAAGACTTTGAAATTTTCACATAGTAAAATTCATCTATAAGTATGTAAATAAAAATATTCTTATAGATGAATTTATCATATTTTGGAGATACATGGAATCACATATTTCTTTTTAAAACTTTTTTTTATTATTTATAGTAAGATACATTGTATGAGCAAGTCTTGTGATGGTACCCCCATTTTCCTCCTCCCTGTAACACTCAGGGCCCTACCCCTCCTCAGTGGGATTGCTGGAACAGTTCATGAGGTAGAGGGTTAGGGATTGTACATGCCATAGCCAGTTATGTTTGTGTGTGTATTTGTATGTGTGTGTGTTGTTGCTGTTGTTAAGGGAGCCATGCTTCTGGATATTCTCTCCCATCATGACTCTTACAATCTTTCTGCCCCTTCTTCGGCAAAGTTCCCTGAGTCATGGTGGGTGAGTTTTAAGTCTGCGTTAATGTTGAGCTCTTAAGACTCTCTGGATTGGATTGCTGCTTTGGGCTATTGGTAAGTATCTTCAGTGTCTGTCTCCATTACCCTTTCACAGGTTATCTGACTTGCTATGGAGGTAGGTCTCTTGCTCATCTCACCACTTCCTCAAAGGTGTCATTTAGGCCCTAGATGATGAGTTAGGGGTGGTTCATCTCCTGTCTGGGTGCCAGCCATCATCTCAGATCCTGTAGGTTGTACACAGTTTTCACTGCCTTCTGAAAAATACAAACAGAATCTCCAACAGAGAAGGAAATCAGTATAGGTTAAATAAGACAAACATTGTTAATTTGGCAAAGTTCTAATGGGTATACTTCAGCTGGGTGTGGTGATGCACGCCTTGAATCCCAGCACAAATGAGGCAGAGGCAGGCGGATCACCAGAAGTTTGAGACCACCCTGAGAATTCACTACATAGTGAATTCAGGTCAGCTGGGGCTAGTGTGAGACCCTACCTCAAACAAGCAAACAAAACAGAAAAAAAATTACTTAGCTTTTGAGCATCTCAAATCTATATTTGATTTTATATGATATCTATGAATGAAATAACTGATGCCAGCAGCTGTAACAAAGAGCATAAAAATCTCAGAGGCATAACAAAATGAAAATATACATCTTTACTATAAAAAACACATTTTGGTGAGTGAGCACATGCTTCAATAGCATTAATGGATGGGTCTCCTGTAAACGGTGACTCAGGATCCTAACCTTTAAGTGACCACTTTTGACTTGTGACCTTTAAGACACAAACAGAGAAAATGAAGAGCTGCTTGGGAAAGATTTCCATGAATTGTCTGGATATAGATATGTAACATCCACTGGCCAGCATTTAGTCTCTGAGCCCTAACCACCTGTGAGGAACGTGGAAGGTGTAGTTTAGTTCTTTGCTCTTACTGTAAAAAAAGAGGAATTATCAGGGCATGGTGGCACACCCCTTTAATCCCAGCACTGGGGAGGTAGAGGTAGGAGGATCACCATGAGTTCAAGGCCATCCTGAGACTACATAGTGAATTCCAGGTCAGCCTGGGCTAGAATGAGACCCTACCTTGAAAAACAAAACAAAACAAAATAAAAAAAAAAAAAAGAGGAAATGAGCTCACATACAATAACAGAGAAGTAAACGGTGGCCTTTACAGACCTCAACACATGACGTGGAAAATGCAGAATATAGGAGTTTGCTTGCTTTTCTCTATCAGTGAAAGAATCTATAATAATTAAAGAACTGATGCTCAGTTTGCAAACAAAATAATATAACATTTGTCTTCCAGACAAGAATGATACACTGACAGATGTAATTAAATTTCAAATTGCACAGTGTAATCACTAGAGGTCAAGACATTATCAATCATGTATTGCTATTATTATGACTAACACAACTATTAGGTCAAGTGCAGTTTTGAATTGGAGAGATTATGTGGATGAATGTCAAAAACGTTTTCTAAGCAAGCCAGAACTTCAGTTGCAACTTGAAGAACCTCCCAGAAACAGCTGTTAATAATAGCCTGTGTGATTGCACGGGATGGAACAGGCGGCTAGAACTGTTAAAGATGTTACTCTGTCAATCTGCCAGCCTGAACGAGTTGTTCTGTGACTTTGGTATTAGCAATAAAAGAAAATAAGTGTAAACAGGCCAACATGGACTTGGGGACGTCAAAATTTAAATGACAAGGAAGCGTTTCAACTGAACACAGGAGTCCATGGGGAGCTGCTGTAAGTTGGTAAACTGAAGCCGACACGATCAAAGCTAGGTATTAGCAGTGGAGTTCCAGATGGTGCTGGTGACACAGGTTAACACTGTGACAAGTTCGAGTGACAGGTTAGCTTGAGATGTCATTGGCTCATCTAAGATGCATCCAAACTATGGCCATAGAGGAACGGTCAACTTGATTGGGTTGGATACACAAAGTAAATGCTATTCCTCCTAAGGGTACAGTGAATATGGAAGCCGGAAAGAATTCCTTTCTGTCCTTCAATGTAATACTTATCTACTGCTAGGCAAAAATACTCCCAAAGCATAAGATTAGAGGAACAGTAATAACCGCACATAATCTTTGGAAACTAAGAATTTGGAAGGGACCCAGCTGGGGAGGCTGCAGCCTGGTGTCCATTGATGATGACCTCACTTGATGGAAACAAAGATTATTACCAAGATGGTGTCTTCATGCGATGCAACCCCCAGTTCCTCCACACAGGAACTTCTCCGGAGGCTTGCTTGAGTGTCCTCAGGCCCTATAAGGACACAGTCCAAGAACTCATGTCCATCACTTCTGTTACATGTTATTTCTTAGGAGCAGGCCAGTCCATGCTCAAGTGGAAGAAAGCTGAGTTCCTGCCTTTTATAGAGAGGGGAGTCAATAACATGTGAACACACTAGTTCTTCTCGGTCACAATCCTCTATGAGACCTGTTGGGAGCAACGTCATCGTTCTGACATTCTATGCCTCAGCAGTAGTCCTCCATTTCCCAATAAAACCCTTTGCTGAAATCATGCTGTCAGGCTCCAACACTTCTCAGCTAGCTCATCGAGACTGTAACTGTCCTCTAACCACCAGAGGATTCCTGAACCATGCCGTGAAGCCCACAGCCTTGCCAGGATTATTGCTTTCACGAGCCCAGGGCTCCTTCCCTCCATCCTGCACCAAGCAATAGCCACGCTCAGCGTTGGCTCAGCTCTCAGCCTTTAAGAGTCATATGTATCTCCTTCGTCTGATTTCCCTTTTGCTCACTCCCATACCGCCTTGACCATGTGCTCATTTCGAGAATTCTCCAATCCTTTAAAGTGTCATCTTTCATTTCTATTATCATATTCACCTTGTGCTCTCTCTGTATCCAACCCCAAACTCACCTCCATCATTTCAATGTGCCTTACTTTTTACCTGCTCCACTGCCCAAACTTTGAACCAGTCCAGAGTCTCCCTGCTTCTGCTTTATGACTGATACTAGGAAAGCAACGCTCGGGAAGAGTATCTGGAGATGTCTCCTTCAGCACAGAACCCTGGGCCTTGACTGTCCTAGTTCTAGAAGGAGATAAACAACTTCTAGCAAAGTGAATATCTGAAAGCATTGACTACCTGACAGTTACAAAAGAATTGATTGCATTCTCAGAACCTTGGGATTTAGCTGATGTTGCACCTGAGCTGCGAGCTTGGGGCTTCCCAGGTCATCGAGGTCTCTGAGAAGCTCTTTGCTTGGAGCTGCAGGACTGAGGCTGCTCACACTCCCTTGCCAGCGATTTATGGAGCTGCCTGTGACTTTCATAAGCCACCTACCTCATTCATCATGGGAGGTGAGCTGAAGTCCGATGACATCCATCTGCAAAGCTGGTCATGGCATGTTGAAATCCAAGAAATCTCTGTGACTCTTGCCATGATCTGAGAAGATACTCTGGTTTTAAAAGGCTACATCTAGGCTCATCTAAGTAATCTCTATATTGTAAAGTCAACTGAGCTGGGCTTTAATTCAATCTGCAAAATCCCTTCACATCATTACAAAGATTGGTATTTGATTCAGAACCTAGTCCATAGGAATCAGCCTACCAAGTGTGAAGATTGCAGGCAAGAGCCCTTCCACTTTTTATTAATTTATTATGTATTTATTTTCATAGAGGAATATAGGCACAATTTGGTGGGAAGAGGTCCATTAAAGTTCTGGTCTTACGTGTACGGTTGATTTTGAAAAAAAACACGTAAATATTTTCAAAAGAACCTATCAAGCAAAGTCGATTTCTGACATGTTCTCAGTGAATTCTAACTCTCTGTCTCTGAAGCTAGCTTTCTGTCTGTTCAATACCCCACCTGAGACCTATATACCTCACCTTTTCCTTTCACCGACATTTTGATTTCCCTTTCGTGTGTAAACATACAAAAATCTCTCTCATATAAGAAGTAAAAGGGATGAAGAGAATCATCTCCTCTCCCTTCATCCCTCAAGCTGTGTTCTCTACCTCTCCCTCGATTCTCAGATGTAGCTTTGATTCCTGTTGTCTGCACTCACTGCCTTAGAACCAAATTATTATCCACTTTAAATTCACTGCTGGCTGCAGCCCTTCCCCACACAGGGCTTTACTGAAACCTTATAAGGCTACTAATGCCTGTTCAATACCTCATCTAAAGTCTGCTTTTCAATACTTTTTATATGAACTTCTTTATGGCATTTGGAAATATTGATTATCCTTTCCTTTCTGAAAGGCTTATTTCTCCAGTTTCCAGCATAGAATTCACTACTGACTGTTGGCTCTACTCTGTAGAGCCTCAAGCAATAAATAAATAAAATAAAATGGAGAAGTCAGAGATAAATGCTTCCAAACACACTCATATTGTAACTCTCTTTTTAGCTTATTCAGATGCAAAACTTGAAATTCTCATATCAAACATCAAATGAAACAGTAATATCTTTCACAGTTAACAAAGCTAACTGTCATGCTGCCGTTTGATCACATTTCAGATTTGATTTTTGTGGCAGTTTGAATGGACGTCCCCCGATAGATTCAAGAGTTTATTAAAGCTTGTAACTTGAAAGAGGTGTCACCTTGGGTGGATTCTAATGTCCAGCTCTAAGGTGTTTCTGAGGGCGGATCTGGAATTCCTGCCTAAGGTATGCAAAGAGCGTAGAGCTCACTACTATTTGCTGGTGTGTGTGTGTGTGTGTGTGTGTGTGTGTGTGTGTGTGTGTGTGTGTGTGTTGTTCTTGTTGTTATTGTTGTTGTTGGTGGTGGTGACGGCTTCTCTCTCTCTGTGCTTAGACCTGTGAAAGGAGCCAGTCTCTTTCACCATTATGGAACTTCCCCTGAATCTGTAGCTTCAATAAAGCCATACCTCCCATAACTGTGCCTGGTTTGCAGGTTCATCCCAGAGGCATGTGGCTGACTAGGACAATTTTTCCCCTATGGCTTCCAAATATCATGTTGGGAAAATAATGCAAAGGTGAGTGGGAACGTGGCATGAGGGCAAGCTGTGTTTGCAGGACAGAAAGCAACTCAGAAGTGTTTGTTTTTCACTTCCTGCTCATGGTGCACCTGGGCATTCTGACATTTTTTTTAATGGGCCTTTATTCTTTATTCTTCAGCTTTCATTTTACTAGAGGATGTAACTTCAACCATCTTGACTATTCTATCTTAGTTTACTTTGGCTGCATCAATAAAAGATTGGATCGCTTTAGAAATATACATTTAGTTTATGTAGGTATAGAGATTGGTATGGCCAAGCGACGGTGGAGGTGCGGACGCATTATCTCATGCTTTGGGAAATGAAAAATGAAATTTAGTCCACAGAAGCATTGGAAGCAGTTATACCGCAAACATGAATGTAAACAAAGTCTCTGTTCATTGAGCTTAGTTTTCTTGGAATTAAAAACTGGAAAAAAACTAAAATGCATTGATTTGGGCCAAAAATAACATTCATATGCTTTTTTTCCTTGAACATTGTATCTTTGTAGGTATTACCCACAGGAATAGAAAATATTCTGGGAGACTGTACATTGGGGATGGTGGTGGAAATAGGATATTACTTTGTTTAATATCAACAAAGTTTGTTTCCACTTGCATTGCTACTTGAACAATTTATTTTTCATTTTAATCTGGGCACATTTCTTGCCATACTGTTTATGTAGGTAAATACTGGCTATGAATCCCATAACCTCAGCCTTCATTCCCATTGTTATCATTGCATTATCATGGCTCGTATCAAAGACAGACACTTGAAGGCTAAGCCCTATCATCTTTCCTTCTCCACAAACTATCAGCCTCTTGTTCCATGATCAATTAATTTAAAAATAGTTTTATTAATTATTTGCAAGGAGAAAGAAAGCAAGAGAGGAGACAGAAAGGGGGAGAGAGAGAGAGAGAGAGAGAGAGAGAGAGAGAGAGAGAGAGAGACCAGGGGCTCCTGTCACTGCATCTGCTCCACTCTTACAGGCAAGCACCTTAACCACTTAAGCATCTCCTCAGCCTTCAGTTCACTTTCTTGCCTTGAGGATTCCTTCCCTGAGTACGTACACATGTGCACTTTCCCCACCCCTGCAAAAACACTCTCATCTTGCTTTGCTGTTTCCCTGCCACCCACAGTTGCCGGTCCATCTTTCCATACACTATTGGAGCAACCTTTACTGCTACCCCTAAGTTTACATCTGTTTCGAGGTGTTCAACCTCCATGATTGAATCCCCACTGAGTTCCATCTTGCTAAACCCCGGGTTCCTATTTCTGCTCCATCTCGATCATTCTCTCATTAAGACTTCAGGGTTGATATTATTCTTTCTGTTGCAAGGTTTTCCTATCTTCCATGTCCTTGTCATATTATTCATGTTTATCGTTCTCTAATTTCTGCGTCAGCTCCTTCTCAGAATCCTTTACAGAAGATTCTCCCTTATCTGATTGGCCTCTTAAAGTGGTGTGCCCAAGAGTTCTGTGATAAACACACTCTTCTGTTTGGTACTGAAGGTTGGAACAGAGGTCTTGGGCAAGATAGGCAAGTGCTTTACCACAGCTGTATTTTCAGCCCCACACTGCTCTTCATTCACATCTATGTCTACCTTATTCTTTATGTATTTGTTTGGTCTTGATCCCTTTTTAATTTTAGTTAATATAAATGCAAGTGACTGAATAGGAATTTAAATATAATTTATATTTTGATAACTGTTGGTATAGCTTTTAGCATTTGTTTCTCTGAAGACTCCAAAGATTTACTTAAGTGTTCAGTTTTGTTTAAAATTTAAACATGCATAAAAATAGCATCCCAAACTTCCCATGACAAAGGATCTATTTTAATGATTTCCAACATCATAGATCAATACCTTCATAAAGACCATCATAAATCAATGAATAGAAAATGGAAATACCCAAACATAAACGCTATAACTTTTAAAGAGAGCAAAATATTATACTTGACTAGGTGAAGTTAAAACAAACCAAGCAAGGAAAAATTAAAACATTTGGCAAAAGCACACATAGCTTTTATTGAAAGTGTACATAAGAAATTTATAGAATGCTCATTCTCATAATTTTTTCTATCAGTAGACACAAACTATGAATGACATATTGATTACCCATATTTAAATCTACCACTAACAAGCAACAGTATGTAAATATTTATAGTTTCAATGCCACAAATATATCTTGTTTAATTAGGCTATGTTAGATGAATAATTTAATTTCCAGAGATGATGTATTTATAAACCTTTCCTATTATTTGATTCAGTGACATTCAGTAGGAAAACTATTCCCATGGATATAAAGCTTATCTAAGGAAGAAGAAACTTTAAAAAATTATCTAACCAAACTCAAATATTTACTTTTATGACAAAATGGTGCAACCACTTTGTAAAACAGGCTAGGAGTTTTTTTCTTTTTTTAAAATAGATCTAAACATACCCTCACCACACAGTACAGGACTAATGCTGTTTGGTAACTACTCAGAAGTGTGAAAGATCCCTGTCCGCATAAAAAGTTGGCTTTGAAACAATTTCATTTTCAGTAGCCAAAACTTGGAAGCAACCAGTCTTTTAGTATGTGAACAAGTAAATAAACTGGGGAACATTCAGACAATGTAAGACTCTTAAGTGCTAACAGGAAATTAGATATTGAGCTATAAAGAGATATTGAGGAAACTTGCATGCATGTTACTCAGTGACAAAAGTCAGTCTGAAAAGGCTACCAATTATATTGGTCTAACTACATGACATTCTGGAAAGGGCAAAATTGTGGAGACAATAATGTGTTCAGTAGATGTCAAGAGCTAGGGGCAAGAGACATGAAGAGGCAGAAGGCAGAAGACTTTCAGAATAGTTAAGTATTCAGTAGGAAACTATCAATGTAGATGCATACCATTATGCATTCATCAAAACTGCCAAATGTGTAATGCCAAGAATAAACTTTAATATAGCCTATGGACTTTGAGTGATGATATGTAATTATAGGCTCCCTCCTTGTAAGAAAGGTGACAGAATTTGATAGTATGTGTGTAAGGTGGGGGATATTTGGGAGCTCTGTATTACCACTCAGTTGTTGGATCCAAAACTACTCCTAAAATGCAGTCTATTCTTCCTTTAAAATATTTATTGATAATTTTATTATGTATCTTCTTCTTTTTCCCTCCTTCACGTCCCTCTCCACTGAATCCCTTTTTATTTCTATCTAGTTCCTCTTTTTTGCAGTTACCTTTTTTTTGTCCTTTTATTATGCAAGCCTTACATAGGTAGTGACAACCCCAATCAGGTCACTAATGCAAGACCACTTTGTCTCTGGAAGATTCCAAAGCATTCCTCCCCATCCTTTGGTTCTTATGTTTTTTTTTCTACCTCTTTTCCAATGGTCCCTGAAACATAGAGACTGTGATAGCAAAGTCTCAGGGCTGAGTATTCCTCAGTTGCTTCTTTACAGCCCTTTGATGAGTCTTGAGCTGGTAGATTTTTTTGCCTGGCAGGCCAGACCTATAGCTTGCAGGATGGACTAGTGGTGAAGACCCTTGAAAATGTTTCTCCTCCAAAAGGCTGCCTAGCACTATAATAGCTATAACGGGGGTGGGGGAGGCTTTTAGCTCAACTCCAACTTGATATCTCCGTGTCCTGCTGCCAAAGCATGTTTGTGGTGTCCTCAGCAACAAGGTGCAGTGGATGAGAGGGACAAGTCTAGAGAAACAGGGGATCCTTACATTTACTCTGGAATAATGTGTGGGACAGTGACACACACACACACACATAAAAAAACATGATGACATTCTACACAGTGTTTATAAACTATCAAACTCAGGACAAACTAACTGGAGAAGCACATAGTCAAAAGGGGAGCTCACCTTTTATTATGGGAAGTTTACTGTCAAGGTAAAAAAGTTCAGGAAGTAGGTAACTTTTTAAATTATAAAATTATATTAACTTTTTAAATTATAAAATTTATATTAAAGAAAGCTCATCTGTTTTCTATTTATAAATAGAAAACAGATGAGCTTTCTTTAAAATAAATATAAATTTCTTTATATAAATATTTATATAAAGACTATTTATAAAGGCTAATTATCAAAGTTTGCACTTGAAAGAGAATACTGAACTTATCCCATGTAGGGAAAGAGAGGATTTAGAGTCGCTGATTCCATGTGCACTGGTGGCAGAGATTGATGTTACTGATAAGGCGACTGACATGTCTGCTTCAAAGGAAAACATAAGAACAGAACATATATGTAGACAACGTATGTAAGAGCAGTGAAACGTATCTACTGCTGGAGACAGATGAAGAGTGAGTTCAAAGTTCAACAGTGAATCCCAACATCTTCACATGTAGTTCTGTTGAACAATCAAGAACCTTGGGCTTGAGCCTATATTGTCTTAGGGTCATCAGCAGCCTTCCTGACCAACAATTAACTGGAGAAATCCCACTCACGGCACTGAAATTCTCATGTGACAATTTATGGATTTGGGGAGAAGCATGTCCACTCACACAGGGTACTTCGGGCCCCATGCTCTTTTCGAAACACATAATTTTCAGTGGGGCAAAGAAATATGTTTCCACATGGCTTATTTATAAAATTATTAATTTTAATTACCCTCCTCCCACCCTCTCTTCTCCTCCATTCCCCCTCCACTCATCCCGCCTAGAATATTCCATCCTCAGCATCCTATCCCTCTATTTACATATTTACTATAGCCTACCCTCTCTTCTCTTCCCTCCTTCACAGCCTCTTTCTAGCTTCCTTGGCCTCTACTGCTAAATCTTACTCTAGCTCACATGCAAATCTGAAAGTTTGAAGTTAGGATCTTCACATGAGAGAGAATATGCAGAATTTGACTTCCTGAGCCTGGGAGATATATATATATATATATATATATATATATATATATATATATATCAGAATAATCTTCTTAGGTCCATTCATTTTGCTGCATATTTTATTTTTCTTTATAGCTGAATAAAATGCAATCATATATATGTACCACAGTTTTATTTTAAAATTTATTTATTGACTTTTTAAAATAAAATTTTTGAACTCTTATATTCCCTTCCCCATCCTCATTCTACTCAACGTGTTCCTTGGTGTAGTCAGTGGTATTCATTGTGGGGTCCAAAGGGCTTCAATCATCTCTGTGAGAGAGGAGACTGGTGCCTCAGGCTGTTCCCACCCACCCCAAGGCCTTTGCAATCTTTCTGACCCTTCTTCCACAATGTTCTCTGAGCCTTGGTGAGTGAGCTAGCAATCTGATTGAGTGTTGAGTTCTCTGTTGCCTCTGGATCTCTGTTTTGATGAGGTTTGAATGACCATGTTGTTTGTCACCATCTCTCTAGAACTGGTTTTTAGGCTAGCTGTGAGAAGCAGTACTTGTCACCAATTCCTTCTGGCATCTGTAAGATGAAACAGATGTTCCAACCAAAAATGAGAGCAGCTTGGATTAAAGGGGGTCAGCATAGTATTAGAGAGAATTATTGATATGGATACCCACTCATAGCCAAAGAGCAGTGGAGGTTCCCTCTGGAGGTTTTTGGCTTCCTATCCTTGGGAGTCTGGTTTGGTTCCCAGTACTAGATATGAATTGTCTCCCACAAAGGTGGTTTAATGTCCAATCTGTGAGCAGTTGGTTACCTGCATAGACTGTGTGCCACTATTGCACAGGTGTATACTTCTTGCCTGGCTGATTGACTTCATATCTGGCAGAATCTCTTATTTATTCACTCTTATACTACATTTTCATTAACCATTCATCAGTTGATGGATATCTTAGCAGATTTATTTTCCTAGCTATTGTGAACAGAGCAGCAATAAACCTGGATGAGCAGGTATCTTGTTTCTATAGTAAAAATGTAGACTCCTGAGGGTATATGCCCAAGAGTGGTATAGCTGGGTGATATGGTAGATCTGTTTTTAGCTGTATCAGGAACCTCCACACTGATGTCCATAATGGCCCACTGGTTTACACTCTCACCAACAATGAAGAAGGGTTTCCTTTTTCATGAGCATGAGACACCTTTTCATTTTTCATGTCATGTTCAATTTCTTTGGGTGTTTTAAAGTTTCCATTGTATAGGCCTTCTTCCATTGTAGAAGTTGGTTCCAAAATTGTGAATGAGACTATTTCTTTGATTTCAACCTCAGCACAGTTGTAATTGGTAAATGGGAAGTCTGCTGATTTCTCTGTGTTACTTTGCCGAAAGTGTTTATTAGTGCTAATAGTTCTCTCGTAGAGTCTTTAGGGTCTGTTATAAATAAAATAATATCATCTGCAAACATGGTAATTTGACTTCTTCATTTCCTACTTGTATTCCTTTCATTTGTATATCTTATTGCTGTGACTAAGTCTATATTGAATAAAATTGGAGAAGTTGGACACCCTTGTTTTGGTGCTGAATTTAGTAGAAATTGTACAATTTTTTCCCATTTTGCATAATATTGAAAATAGGCTTGTTTTATATGGCCTTTATTACATTGAGATATGTTCTTTTCCCAGTTTTGTCAGGACTTTCATCATGAAGTGATACTGGATATTGTCAAATGTCTTTTCTGTACTTATTGAGATTGTCATGATTTTTGTCTTGAGCTCATTTATATGGTTTAATAGTTTTATTGATTTGCATTCCTGCATCGCTAGAAAGAAACCCACTTGATCAGAGTTAATTATCTTGTTAATATGTTCCTGTCTTCTGTTTGCCAATATTTTTTAAAAAGTTTTTTTGCCAATATTTTTTTAAAGTTTTTTTTCATCCATATTCATGAAGGAGATTGCTCTGCATTCTCTCTCTCTCTCTCTCTCTCTCTCTCTCTCTCTCTCTCTCATCTTTATCTGGTTTTTGCATGAGTGTATTGTGATTTAATAGAATGAGTCTATAACTACTGATTCAGGGACACCAGAGTGAGGAGAATCTCAAAAGAGCTCAATTTTTATAGAAGCAATAATATTTTTAATTATAAAAAGTAAAATGATAAAATATGAAAAGAATAATACCTAATTTATAGTATATTCAGCCTACATTTGAACAAACCCAAGTTAGTCATTTGCCAAAATCTGTGTACTAAGTACCTCCTTGCTGTACCCTAGTCTGACCTGACATGAAGGATAAGTCTTCAGTAGTCATGTCGCATGTCAAAGTGTGAAAAAGTCTGATATTTGGACTGTCTGAGCTCATAATGTCTTTAGAAAACGTTGTCATGGTGCTGATGGCAGTGGCAATTAAAGCTTGGAAGAAAATATTCCAACAAAGTACTTCAATTGGAAAAATTAAAAATGCATGCTTTTCTCTCTGCATTCCTACTTAGATCCTGCTGAGAACACCACGATGCTGGGCCTGCAGATACAGAAGAGATGGAGCTTAATTCTGTATCAACACAGCATACCACACAGAGACGTTCTCTGAAGCCAGCTCGATATTTGGTATATCATTCCCTGCTCTATGGACAAGGGTTTCCAGACTTGCTGTTCATTACTTTTTAAAAGGAGAATTACAAGGGCAGGCTTTGTACTTCCTCAGTAAGAATCAGCCGAAAAATATTGCGTTTCCTTCTTAAAATCTTATTGACAGGGTTTTATTTATTTATTTATTTTTTAATGTTTTATTTATTCATTTTCAAGCAGAGAGATACAGAGAGAGAGAAAGAAAGAGAGGAGAGAGAGAGAGAGCGAAAGCGAGAGAGAGAGAGAGAGAGAGAGAGAGAGAGAGAGAGAGAGAGCGCACCAGGGCCACCACCTTGTGGGTCTGGCTTATATGAGTCCTGGGGAATTGAACCCGGGGCCTTAGGCACTGGAGGCAAGTGCCTTAACTGCTGAGCCATCTCTCCAGCCCTTCACAGGATTTTTAAACATGAATTTCTTGACTTCTAAAGTCATACCCATATATAATCCTTAAAGGTATTTTTAACGAAGGTCAGACTATAATTGTAATTTTTAAAAATCATCATTGTTCGTTTATACCTTCCTTATTATCAATATACACAGGATACATATTACTCAGAAACATTGGTAATTTTAAAAACCCTTGTAAAGTAATAAATTAATGAAAATAAATTTACTTGACATTTAAAAATTCGTTTTCATACTGAGTATCTTCTATAATCTCAAACAGCAAGCAATTTTTCTCACAGCTCTCCTCATATTCACTAGTAGGAAAAGTATCCACAAGTTTCCTTTTGTTTTCTTTAACTTCATGTGTGTTTTCATGTCTAATGTATTAATGCACCACAGCATAGTGTAGCCAAAGAAAAAATGGAATAAGATGTTGGAAAACAACATCTGGGAAATTCAAGGCAAATGATAGTGTTATACTATTTGTGAGGGTCATTGGGTTGCAGAAAATAGGCTTGCACACTACCTCAAGTAATGAGGGTTTATTATAGGAATATATATATATTCCTTTAAAAACATCTACGATAAGGTCATATCTTAATGGAAACTATAACCAGAGGTTCCTTAGAACTCAGCACAGCTCCAGGGACCATAGATTCAGGAACTAATGGCTATTTATTCCAATTGCCTGCCATTAGAACAACCCAGCTAAACAGAGTCAGCTTCTGTCTGTCCCTTAAATTATCTCCCAACTAGCCTTCTGCCCTTTAGCCCAGGCTCAGAAGTTGGCAGACTTGCTCAGAACAAACCCAGGAGACAGTTCTTTGTCAGGCAGCACATGTTGCTTTTGTCTGTTTGCTTTTTAGAAAAGTGAATTCGAATGCCTTTAAGGTAGTGTTAGCATTTTTCATTTTACCACAAGCTATGCAGAACACTCCTCAGAGGAAGAATGGGCATCTCCTATGGTGGGAGACCGAGCCAAGTGGGCGTAACAGACAGGTCTGCTGCACCCTCTTCTATGGGACTGTGAACCTCCTGATTTACACAGAAACTGAGGAGCAGTGCAGGCTTGGCCCAGTTGGTCGGATTTTCTGTGCCATTTTCCTTCTCTATATGCTCAGTATTTTGGTTCAGATGAGGAATGTCTTCCCCGAAGCTTCGTGTTCTAAAGTCATGATCCCTCTAACACAATGTTCAGACTACCGAGGTCTCTGACCTACTCA
This sequence comes from Zapus hudsonius, assembly GCA_004024765.1. Taxonomy (NCBI): domain Eukaryota; kingdom Metazoa; phylum Chordata; class Mammalia; order Rodentia; family Dipodidae; genus Zapus; species Zapus hudsonius. Next base: position 90,206 of record PVHP010002378.1, read on the forward strand.
TGCAATCCTAAGTGAATGGAAAACCCAAGGTGGTGAGAACTGGGGAAGGAAGGGCAGGATGGGAAGAGGTTTGTGGGGACATACCTTGGAAGACTGTATCTCACCTTGTTTGATTTTCTTTCTGCTTCCTGGATACCACGGAGTAAGCAGCTTCCCTCACCACATGCTCTTGGTGCCATAATATCCCTGCATTAGCTACTTCAGCTGTTGCTGGGACCAAGTACAAGGAAGGAAGAATTGATTTCGGCTTACAGTTCAAGGGTTTGGTCCACCATGGAAAGAAAGGCACGGTAGTGGTAGGAAACCCCTGGTCGCAGTGTGCCCACTCTCAGGAGCAAGGCATGCTGCTATCTCCTTGTTATAAAGTCCATGGAATGTACCATACTCATTTAAGGAGGGTCTTCTAACACCAATTATTCCAACCATGAGCATTTCTCACAGGCATAACCAGAGACTCATTTCATAGGTGATATAAGGTCCAGTCAATATAAACCATCACATGCCCAACTGAGCATGTATTCCTGAAGCC